>JH651247.1:214787-302997 GCA_000260095.1 Tetrahymena borealis | reverse complement strand
ATAATCATATGATTTTTTGTCCAACACTATTGAAGAAAATCATTTAACATATAGTAATTAGATCCTATTTCCTTGCACATGCAAATAGAAATCAAAAACTTTGTAATTGTAGAGTAGTAAAAAAAGTATACAAATAATATGTATATTTCTGTTTTAAAATATCTCTTGATGTCTTTATCTATAAAATGACGACTACTGATTATTAGAGCTGTAGAAATGATTATTTAAGTTATTTAAATTAAGAATCTATTTAACCAAAGCATAGGTATTGCAGAATGCTTAAATAAGCAATCATAACTTGTAAATGTCATTGAAACTTAATCACCTCCTATTTAAATGATTTGGTTTAAAGTTTAAGGAGATTGAGCATAAAGATCTATACTAGCGGATATAATTTATAAGTAATGAAATAAAATCTTTAAAATGGTACCTGAGTCAGATCCACTAAATTTTGTTTTGCTTATAAATAGGAAATCTAATTTTCTTAGATATTACAGTTCAATAATTTAGATTTTTTACTAAATTTACTTTTTCAAGCTTATATTAATATAGCAAAGATAAAATATTATTACTAAAAAGAGATAGATGTAGATTTCTATTAACTCACTGCACTAAAGGCATTTATTCGATTTCGGAGCATATTAAATATCCCAATACTTTCCTTAGTAATCACATGTATTGCATAATGGACCTATGTATCCTGGAAGACATCTATTGCTTAATGCAGTTTAAGTTTATTCACTACACCCCTCAGTCTTACAAGAGTAAATAACATCTGAAAAATTTGATTCTCTCCAATAATTATTTTTTAATATTATTTTATTAGCATAGCATTCATCAGCTTCTATCTAAGGACATTTCAAACATTATATGGCCTTTTCTTCATCTCCCACATTTGGGTCAACTAGGGAGTAAGTCCCAACCAAGCATTCATCACATCTTTGTTTATTAATAATATATATATATATATATATTTTAAAATTAATAAAAATTGAATTAAAGTAATAAAGAAAGAAAGGTAAATAATTATTACAATGTAAATCCTTGCTTTTTATATTTAGTTTCTCCTATCACACATTTTCTAAAATTTATCTATAAACTTAAATAAATTTCGTAATCTGAAATTTTAGACATCAGTTTCATTTAAAATGAAGTTATATTAGAGTAAGATGCAGTAACATTTAATTAATATAAGTAATATTATTTATTAAGTGAGAGTTGTTCTCCAAATTATATATTAATATTTTCTGAATCGCTAATATTCGAAATTTGTATTTTGTAACTATCTATCTCATCCTTTATGCTAGAAGAAAAGCTAACTTTCTAATTTGATATTTAGAAATTTAGCATTTCATCTTCTTCATCAAACAATTGAACAAAGATCTATTCTTTAGTATAGTTTCCACTTTAGAAATTATTTAATTTGATATATTCGTAAGTCTAATTAGTCGATGGGTTGACTCTCAATATTCTTCTAGGAAATGAACCTATGTTTTTACCATAGAATCTTCCTTTTTAAATTAGAAATTTTCTGTTTGATTTTTTAATTTTAAATATTTACCTTTATTATATAACATAATGCTTTTAGTATCTATTTTCAATCCCTCTTTTTAATTATAATAAATTCCTCCTCCAATGATTGCTTCATTTTTTTCTAAAGTTGAATTATATATAGTAAGATTAGTATTTTTTCCATAAATAGCACCCCCTCTTTCTTAGCTTGCTTTATTCTCCTTAAAAATACATTATTTTACTCTAATATTTGATTCTGAAATATATAAAGCCCCTCCTGAATATAGTTATGCCTCATTATTAGTAAAATTTGAATTATTAGTTATTATGCTTTCTATTGATGATAAATGGATGGCTCCACCTTCTCCATAGCTTATATTTTGAGTAAACTCAGAATCATTTAATATTAAATTTTTGGAGTTTTGTATATTTACAATACTTTAAATTCCAGTTTATTAATTGTCAGTTTCAGGTTATCTATTAATATTCTTACTAAAAAAGCTACCAGCAATATTTACTACATTAACTCCAGTCATTAGAATTGTTGGCGGATATATATTTGAGGAAATGTTCTTAAAATTTACTCCATTCATGTCCACAGTATCTCCATTATTAGCATAAAGTGTTGTGGATGAACTCTCATATGATATATTTGTAAATGAGGAATTATAGATCTCTAATGTTTGGAATGATTTAGCCTCTATAAGGTTACTATTTAGTTTTAAACTGTATGTTTTTAAATCTATGAGTTATGAGTTTTAATTAAATAGTCTTATTTATGGTGATGTCAAAGAAGATTAGGATTCTGAAATTGTAAAGTTGCTTGCTTGAAAATTTAAACTATTTTTAATAAATTCTCCTATTTATTACTCTTTTATACTTAATATTCCAACTTCATTACATTATAAAAAATTTACTTTTTAAATCTATACTTAAGAGATTCCTTTCAAATTTATTAAGTAAAAATTATCTTATATCTAGCTAGTTGATTAAAATAAATTTTTAAAATCTTAGTTGGTTTTAAAATTTATTACTTCTAATTCAGAAAGTAAAAAATTAGTACTCAATGATACTTAAATGAAAACAGGACAACCAAAATTTTCAGCATTTAATTTTTTGATTTCAATTTATTAACTCTATTCGATTTAAATAATTGGTGTATTTAATTAAACATCTTTAAACTAACCACTTTCGATTGATATCTTATCAGAAAACTAAAAATTATTCAAATAACCTTTGAACAAAATTAGCCCACAATTGTTTTGTTTTGTAAATGTGAAAGAATTTAATTTGAAATCAGTAATATTAGCCATATTTAAAAGATATGATTCCTATTGTTCAGTCTCTTATAATTATCTTTTTGAAGAAATATACTACCCTTAAATCTAAAGCTTATAAAAAGTAATTTTTTGTGATTTATTTGCAGTCACAAAACCTTTCGAAAAGCTACTTTTAGAAATTATTATATTTTCAAATTCTACAAAGTCTACGTTATTTAGTGATATCATTGCTTAGTTAAATTAACTTTGAGTTATGGTTATATTTCTAATAATTAGATTAGTTACATTCTCGAAATAAAAAAGATTTTCATTAATAGTAACACTCTAAAAGTCTATATTATTTAAGATAATTTATTCAATATTTTTGAAATTAAATGTAGAAGAGATATTTTTTTAATTATCGAAGGCTATGTCATTTAAGATCTATTGTTTATATGAATGAAATTAAATCTAACTTTTATTCTTATTAAATTGCATAGAAATGTTTGAAAATTGTATTTAATTAATTTATTCATATGAGTTGAAATCTATTTCCTAAGAATCTATCAAATCAAAAAAGAGATCCATATTAGCTATTTTTAAGTTTTTGAATTTATTGGAAATAAATTTAGTAGAGGTCAAAGTGATCAATTATGTCTAGTCTTAAGGTTTACTTGCATATGAATATATTTCTACTATATCTTTGGAATTTTAAGTCTTTAACACTGGAAATTATTACCTGTTATTTATTTAAATTAATTAAAATCTATCAACACAAATTTAGAAAATATTAAAAATATTTACATAGTTAAAGGAGGAGTATAGAATATTTGGTATCTCAGGTTTTTTAAATTTTAAGGAATTTAAAGCTATTGAATAATATGCTAAGTTTTTAGGAAAACTAAATTAATATAAAATAAATAAATTATTTTTTTTATTACCTTATTGTTGTCATAGTTTTGAAGAACTTGAACTTATACTTTATTAATATCTGTATATTCTGCTTTAAATTAGGTATGTCTTAATGATTAATAACTAAGTTCCGCAGAAAATAAATTGAATGACGATATACCATATATTTTTAATCTTATTACATTAGTATCTACTATATCCATTTATGTTTTATATATTATTGGATTATAAATTTTAGTCAAAGATTAAATTTTATTTTTAAATCCTGAATTAATTTCATAAATATCTATTTGATTTTTAGCTACTATAACTATAAATAGATTATTTCCTAAAGAAATAATATCATTCATAAATAGATTAGAAGAAACTAGATATTTAATATTTGAGATAAATACTATGTTTGAAGAATATATTTAAGCAACGAATGGGCAAATGAAATAAAAGTAATTAGTCTCCACTTTTATTTAAGTATTACTTGAGCAGGGTTTTGCAAATCTATTCAAGTATTTTATTTCAGAGTCTGTCATTTAATCTTAAGTTTTTGTTTCTTCTACCTTCCAAAATTGAACAAAAACATTTTCTTGTTAATTTTGAGTCATAATATAAATACTATTTATTTGATTAATTGACTGCTCTCTAAATATTTGTATTATTATTTTTTTTTATTTTTCATTTTTAAGTTTATAATATATATAACTATTATCATAACGAAAGTTATATATTATAATCAATTAACTCAATTCAATTTAATATTCAACCGCTAAATAGTTTTCCTTTTTTAAATCTATTATTTCACCTCCTTTGTATTATAATAACTAATAAAAAAGAATGATAAATAAAAATAAATTTAATAAAATTAATTTTGGAAAGATAGAGGAAGTCAAAGTTTAATAAATAATTTTATATTAATTTTATTGGAGGGTAGACAGTTGGAAATATTAGAGTATTTAAATAATATTTACATGAAAAAAAAGCAAAATATTTATTCTAAAAATGTTAATTTATCAATTAAAACCCTCTCTTCCAACAAAAATTTTATAAAAATAATTACCTGAAATGAAGATATTACAATTTAATAGTTAGTTATTACTTCTAATAGAAAATAATTTTTATCATCTTAAATAGCAATTAATCTCTTGTTTATAAATACTAACTTTTTAACAGCCTGAGCATCAACTAAAAACCAAACAAATTATTTTTCTTAAGGTGAGAAGATAAATCCATCTTTGGTATTAAAATATATAGCAAATGAGAATTGGTTGGAAATGTATTTTCTTTTCATATCTCCAATCTTCTAGTAAGATAAGATTTCAAGTGAAGAAAATTTTATTACATAGTATTCATTTTGACTTAAGCATAGTAAAATATCATATTAATCATACCTTACTAACTAAAAGTCTTTATATATATCTTAATCTATTAAAACATT
Source organism: Tetrahymena borealis (assembly GCA_000260095.1). Lineage (NCBI taxonomy): Eukaryota > Ciliophora > Oligohymenophorea > Hymenostomatida > Tetrahymenidae > Tetrahymena > Tetrahymena borealis. Next base: position 297,885 of record JH651247.1, on the reverse strand, counting down.
CATAATTCTTTACTTCAAAATAGTTTATTGAGTACTGTTAAATACAGTAAGATAATTTATCCTAGAATTTAAAATTACAATGTTTTCTTAATTAATTCCATACAAAGTGTACTGGTTTGAGGTCTAAAATTAAACTTGCTATGGATCATATAAAAAGTAATTTATATCAGCTATATAAATACTAGTATACTCATTATGGAGTATGACGGAAAGGTGCTAATTATATTAAGAAAATATATCCATATATGTAATAGGAGCCATTACAAGGAAGCTACCCATTTATAAGGATCCGATATATGTAGCTACATATACAGTATACATATCTTAATTTTTGTAAAATATTAGAAGCCCTAACTCATAATCAATAAATATTGTTACATCACTAAAGTCCATGTTAAATTCCAAAATCGATAGAGTCTCATTAAACACTTTGAATAATATAATCTACTTCTCAAACTTAAATATCTCAATCTATTTTTAAAAATTAATTTAAATTTTTTATTATTGAATAAAAAATAATAGAAAATTTAATTACCAAATTTAATTGGTCACTTCCTACAAAAATATATTCTTGTCGAAATTATGATAGAATTTAAAGCTCTTAAAACGTATCTAATTAAAGAACTGATATTTAACTGTCAGATTATAAAATCATCAATCTCTAATTAAAGTTCAAACTTACGTGTTTGTATTAACTTTAAAGTTAATATCTAACTATATTCTATTATTCTTTTTTTTCAATATCAATTTAAAATTAAATGATATCTTAATCTAAAAAGAGTATAAACTTATCATCATTTTATTGAATGTTTTAAATGAATAAATTGGGAATAACCATTATTTTATTTCCATCTAAATCAAAGACAATGAATGAATTAGATGAAATAGATATAAAGTAATAATTGGAATTTTATTCCCAAAGTAGAGATATTGTATATCCTTAAAGATTTTAAGAAGCCTTATCCATGGTGCTCAGATTTTTGTTTAGAATAATTAGCTTATTAGAATCCTTTAAGAATATATAGAATTCTTTTTTACATCTTAAAACGAAAAATGATGAAACCTAATTAAAGTACTTATATTAATTAGTAGAAAAATCTATTATACGATAAATAATGCTATATCTTTAAAGATAGATATTAGTATCTTGAATATAATCATTAAATCTGTAGTTTTCAAGTAAACCTAAATTATTTATTTATTTGTATAAATTAAAGATACTCTTTAAACTAAAAATATATTTACATTTGAAATATTTTTCTGATCCATCTTTTAGAAATACCATGACAAGTTAATTATTATAGCATGTTCCCATTAGCGTTAAGGTTTACTCGGATATAAAAATAGATTAAGGAAATTTATAATAAAGATTTTAGTAGATTTTATATGAAGATTTATAATTGAAAATTTCATAATTAGGATAACTCAAAAATAGCATATTATTTTAGAAATAAAATATATTTCCAATTAATTTATTTATAATCTTTGTATTCCCGCTCTTTGCATCTAGAACTACTGATTTATATTTATTCTAATTTATTAAAATAAAGAAATAATTATCAAAACTATATATGAAAATCTTAAAAATTATCAAATTTTAATCAATAAAATTTTCTATCTATTATTTAACATTTCTTTTAAAAGATTTTAATAAAATTTAATAAAAATAGTTAAATAAATAGATTTTTTTAATAAATATTTTGATATATGTGGGTAAAAAATTAAGGTTAAGTAAAGATAAAATTAAAGATGATACTAATGAATATTTAAAACAGCTTTACATTTTAAAAACGAATGAGCATATAATTGCTTTATTATAGCACCTCTTCTATTGAATCTATATTATCATCAAATTTAATTGAATTATATGTGAAAAAAGTGTGAGACATGTCCATATATTAGAGAGTATCGCTGCTAACATTAATTAAAAAATTTGCAATTTTTCCAGTAAACCTTACTTCTTATAACTAATATTATTATATATTGCCAATTTAATTAATAATTATTTTTTATAAAGAATTATCAGTAGCACTGCCTGTTTGCCTACTAAAGAAAAAAACCATTACTTAAATTTCTTCAAAGATTAAATAATCGTCCATCGATGAATCAATAATATTACATACAATATCTTCCTAAATTAATATTGCTTTAAAAGAAAATGAAAATCTTATTAATATCATATTTGAGCTTGCAATGTAAACTTAATGAGAAGAAAAAGAATTTTCAAATGAACCATCAAATGGATCTGGATATCTTCTAATATTCTAGCAATCATATGAATAAATACCAATCTCTAAATCATTTCTAAGTACAATTAAATTATTTTTAATATGTATATCTGCATAATCATAATACAGAGGATCTAATAAGCAAGAAGTGTAGCCACTGTCTGTAAAAGTGTATGCTAAGGCATATACTTGATAGACATAAATATTATCAACGATTAACAATTTTTCTGCTTCTTAATACACATAAGCTAAGCTTGCCATAGAAATAACATTCTTTGTATAAGTGTCTAAATCAATTTATTATATTTTTGTTTATGAGATCATAAACAAATAATTTTTAAAAATTAAACTCTTAATTTATTACGAATCTAGAGTTCCCTAAAAAATAACTTATTCCGAATCAATTTCTGGAAAAATATAATAATCCACTTCAGTTAAAATAATCTTTTTTATTTTATTTTCACTATCAGAATAGACAAGTACCTATTTTATATTATCATTTGCAATTAATCTAGTATTACTTGGTGAGAAAATCTAGAAATAAGGTTCTTAAATACCATGTGAATCATATTTGATCATTTAAACATCATAATCAAGACTAAATAAAATGGATTTATTAAAATATACTATCACATTTATTGTGGTCAAAAAAGGGATGTCAAATTATTCAAATGTAGATAAGTTTTAAGGGCTATTAGAATAAACTTTTATTTTTTAATTATAAGCAACAATAATATAATCTTCTTTTACAATAGTTAAGGTAGAGTTTTCAATATTTAATATCTGTATTTATCTATTGTTCTTCCATATTTCTATTTCTATTATACAATTACTATAAATTTAATGGAATTATATTAAAATATAATAATACCTTTATCTGAAGTAAAATATATAACATCCTTTTCATCTGTAATTGTTATATTCTAACCAGTAAAATTTAGAGATAGAGTGAGCTTTTCATTTCAAATAAATATTAATTGTTTAAATTATAAAATCATGTAATTTATTTTTACATTTCCTATTTAGTAGAAAGGTCTTTAAGAGTCTCCATTAGAAATAATATTATAAAAAAAGAGTTTTTATTAACTACTATCTGTAGAAATAGTTGATAAGAAAGTCCATTTCAGATATTTCAGATCAGGATAGATCATTTTAAACTACTAATTACTGCTTAAAACTACCTCTCTATAAGTATTGAATTAATTGTTAGTTAAAAATATCTTATTATTATCTTTTTATTAGAAGAGCAAAATACCTTCTTTTTCCATAAAAGTCATGTTAATTATCTATTAATCTGAAACTAGTTATTTGATTGATTTATCCTAAAGAGTTACTATTATTAATACTTTGTTTCTTCTCATGATCAAGTACTAAAAGTTAAATACAAGATCATCCACGATTTAGGAATATGAGAATAATGTTTATTTTTCATACGATATTAAATCTAAAGTAATTATACTTATAAAAGAGTATTAGACAAGAGTGTCACTTTTATAAATTTAAGAAATCAGAGAATAAATCTTCAATTCGCTATCTTTGATTAATGTTTATTAAATAGGTCCTTCCATATCGACGATATTTATGCATAGCATAGTAATGTAATCGTAAAGAATAAAATATTAGTTTGACTTTCCAATGACCTAATAAATAAATAATTGAATAATTTGGATGATCAAATAATTAAAATTCAAAAAATATAATAGATTTACCAATTAAGAATCAAGTATCTTTAAAATCATAATATCTTTAATAAATTCATTGAAGTTTTCTCTTAAAGAAGAATATTTAAAGTCAAATTTAAGCTAATCCTATTTATCCTTCAATGAATTTTCCTTTTCTCTTTCTTCACTTGATAATAGAAATCCATCCAAAGAGCACTTATTAGAGTTAGAATCATATGTTCCATTATAATCAGAGCATAAATCACTTACGCAAATACCATTTTAGTCTAATTTATACCCCTTATCACATGTGGAGCATTCATAAAATTAGTTATAATAGGCGCAATTTATATCTGGAAAATCCAAACAAATATTTTGAAAGCTGTCTTTCATTGTTTCTTTCTCGCATTGGTCTGTACATTCTCCTAATTTATTCTTAGATTTTATAATTAATTTTTTATGTTATAACTTAACTTTAACATTACCAAATAGTATCCATTATTGCATTTTAAACATTCATTAGAGTAGCAGTTTATACAATTTGCAGGGCAATATTCACAAGTTTCACTTGTAAAATTGTAAAATGAGGGAGTTATAGAACATGGATATAGGTATTCAATATCTTTTAGTTCTATATATTTAAATTAGAATTGTATTATTATGAGTTAAATAATAAGGGTTCTTATTTCCATCTCTTATAAATGCAAGGCTTTCTATTTATTCAATAATATTAATTACAATCTTTAAAATTAGTTCTATATTATTGTGGAAAAATCAAGAGTGAAAAATTTATTAATCTTAATATTGAATAATTGAATAAGTCTTTCTTTATTTTATATACCCTAATATTTATGTTATTTACCTAAAAGTTTATCAGAAATTTTAATCAATTCCTAACTTAAATTATTCAAAATTTTATCAAATTTATATTTTTTTATTAAACATGAAAAAATAATTAATTCTTAGTTTCCATATATGTGAATTGGTTTCCATTATCATATATAATTATCCACAATATCATCTCGAATTCTTTGGCTTTAATCAATAAAAAATAAAGAAAAAAATAATCATCATATTTAAAAAGTGAATTTATCACTTTGTTCAATAAATTTCTATCCATAAGTAATGTTATTTTAAGATTTTTGTAAGAATTTTACAATAAACATATATATTTAAATTTCTTATGTGTAAGATAATTTATCTTTCTTATCATTAGATTATTTGCAAAAAAGTTAATTAAAAATTAAAGCTAATCAATATTTCAAATAGTTCTAAAGAAAAAGGTAGAATTAATAAAGAGCATGAAAAAGATATTGATCATCGCTTTAGCTATTACAGCTTCCTTTTCTTATAATACTTTATAATTGCCTTATTAAACTCATGGCTTTAACGATTTAGATATTGCTCTATAAGAACTTATAAAGGGTATTGGATTAATAATTTATTTATAATGTTAGAGAATATCCATGATTTTGATTGCCTATAAATTATAATATCATAGGAACCTATAATTTTAAATTTGATATTGGGCAAGCAACCAAAGAAAGTTGCGAGAAATACTCTAATTGGAATAGAAATTACTCTGAATGTGGATATTATGGTGACTTTGGTTTTTAAGTAAGTAAATTTTATGAATTAGCTTCTCTAGATTTAAAATATTTAAATTTAAATATGGTTTTTATTTTACTTGAAATTTAATAACTAATTGATAATAAATATTGAAAGATTTGTTGCCTGGGTATGAGAGGTGATTGGAGCCAACAGCCTATTTATTATAGTCAATTTAATACTAGTGATGACATGCTTGCAATGATATCTAACCCTAAGTATTCTTTCATCTTTAATAAAAATACACATATTAAAAAATACATGAATACAAAACACTTTGCAATCAACTTCTAATACAGTTCGAGGAATCTAACATAGACTACCGATTTCATCTATAATTTCTTAAAAATTATTGAAGATAAGAATCTAAACTTAAAATTAGTAAAATTTAAATATTAATAATAGAAATAATTAGTTGATAAATTTATTCTTGCAAAAGAAACATTTTTTTATAGTTGATTATTTTATTTAAAATAAGGTCACAGGTACAACTAGCCTTATCTAATATTATGATAATAAATGCTTAATACTATAGTAATGTAATAAAAAAGAAGAATATATATCTAAATCAGATATTATCCTTCAATAATAATATAATGGACCAAGAAACAGAACGATCTAGTTTAATGTTAGATCCAATAGGCTACCTACTTTCTGTGCAAATGGTTTTCCAGAATATATGTACAGATTTAACCTTCCAATTTAATTTTGGTAACCAACTTATTAAGATTCAATTTATGAAGCATATGATCAATTTTGGGATAGTAAATGCAACAAATCAGATGTTGATGGTAAATAATATCTCATATTTTATTTATATTTAATTTACTTAAATACTATAAGTCTCTCATCTTACCATATTTAAGTCCAAATTTTTATGCTAAATAAACTAAAAAATACATTGTTATTTAAAATCAATTAATATAATTTAGAAATTCACCTTCTATTAATCTTTTTTTTACTTTTACTCATATGTGACTTTTAATTAGTAAATAGATTCAAAATTACATCTAATATGAACAGCGAAAACCTTGCAGTTTTATTATAAAGAGCAAATCAAACTTCTAAAGTTTAATATGTTCCACCTAAATACCGCTTTAATGATTAAAGTGAGGGTATTATAGAATATAATAATCAGCTAAAATTATTCTTTTTCTGCAAAAAAAATACAAAAACATAAAATTATGAACTAACTATGTATAATTAAATATCTTTAATGGGAACAACGGCTGAAGTTTTGATCTTTAATATCCCTATTATAAAACTTTCAACTAAGGGAAATTATTTATTGGTAGAATCATCTTCTCAATTAATTGTTTATGAGATCTAAAATACTTCAACTTTTAAATTAGTTAGTACTTTAGATAAGAGAGTAACCTATATTTGCTGTGATATTGTACTCATGAATGAACAGCCTTATTTCTCCATTTCATCGCTTGTAAATTCCTATACTATTGAAGTAAAATTGATAAACATAAACGATGGAAAAACTCTTTTAAAAGTTAACCAGCCTTTACTAAATGTAGAAGCTAGTGGATTTAAGTATGTTTCAAGTATTCACTATAATGGTCAGATTATCTAGGTTTACTCTTATGAATACATCAATAAATAAAATGGGATTTCAGAAGTGCAATTCTTCTACCATACCATTAATATATCTTCTTCGGAATCTTAATTAATTTATCCATCATCACCCTTACATTATGGATCTAATACTTCACTAAAGATAGAAGAATTCCAAGGAAAAATCTATTTTATTTCTACTAGTGGTAATGGTTCATCTTGGAGTGGAGTTTTAATTAATAACAATAATTGGAATAAATGTGTGCTTTATAAAGATGATTATTTTAAGATGGTTAGAAATATTCCTTATACTATTACTTATATGTGGGGTATGTTAGATGATTTAGTGGAAAGAATAAAGGGATCTACTTTCATCAACTCTTGTGATAAAAGGATTTTTACAACAAAGGTATTTAATGGAAAGAACCCTTAAATTACAATCGTTAGAGATGATTAAGATAAACCCACTGCTTATTTGATGGCAGAGTTTGTTCATTACCACAAACTTCCAGTGCTTGCAACAACTTATTATATAGCCAACAGTTATGAATCTAACTATCCAGATGAAGAAAACTTCCACATGAATGAATTAGTCTAATTTGATTTAGTTGAATATGAAATATTCGATTTGTTTTGATAGATTTTATCCAGAGTTATGGTAATCTAAAAAGAATTACTAATATTAATTAAAGGTGGAAACAACAATCAAATAGATCTTTAAATAATTAATTTATCAAAGATTAAATAATAATAATATAAAATTATGTCATATTGTTTTAATTATGTATTTTTATTCATCATTTCTTCTTCAATGTTATTACTATTAATTACTCAAGTTTTAAAGGGAACTTTGAATTTCTGAAAAGGGGACAATATTGTTAAGATTTAATTTTGGAGTTTGTTTATTTGCAATTACGCCTGTTTTATTATTAGATTAGATTCATCTTTCTTTCTATAAAGCTTTTAATTATATATAAATTTAAAATAAAATCAATTGATTTTAATGTTAGATTAAATAAGAGCAGTTTTCTCTAAAAACTTTAAAAATTTTATACGCTCATAAGCTCTAAGCTAGAGCATATGCGTGCCTATAATATGTGCACTCTTTGCAAGCTTAGGGGTTTACTTTAATTAATTTAAAATACTTAGAAATTTATGGCCTTTGTAATAAATATTATTTTTTTATTATTTTGAACTCTTAAATTTTTTATATAATTTAGTTATCAATCAATAGCTATAAATGGTTATCTGAGATATGCATCTATGGAGATTGTCTAAGAGAAAAAAGAATATCAGAAAGAGAAATAAAAAATTATGGGCTTAACACATTGGAATTACATGGTAGGTCATCTAATTTTTAGCACTCTTGTTTGCTTATTTTTGGGAGTAATCTACTTTATAATTGCTACATTAGGCGGGGTTTATGGAAATGTCAACTACAGTTTTGGAATATTGCTCTATATCTCTTTTATTATATCAATGGTGTGCTAAATGTACTTTTTAACTTCTTTTTTTTCCAACTAGAAGCTAGCATCTGATTTTTTAACTCTAATAAACGTTTTCTTCAGCCTTATTTACCTTTTTACAATATTATATAATAACTATGATGAGTAATCCTACCCATTCATTCTTTAATTTATTCCATAAACATCACTTGCTTTAAGTTTTATATCAGGAGGGTGGCTCTAAAACATACAGTAAATTAAGTTAATTCATAAATTTTGTTTTAATATAAATAAGAGATCTATGTAGAAGATTTTCTTTCTTTCTTTTTATTTCAATTAAAATATCAATTTGTTTTTACTTTATTTTTAATTTAAAGATCAAAAGAATACCCTTAATTTTCTATGAGAAATGGGCTTATTATACTCTTGATTAACATAATCCTCTACCTTTTTCTTTATCTTTATGTTGATTAGGTTTTACCTCAAGGAAATGGATCTTAACGAAATATATTAGTTAGTACCTTTAAGAAGTTATTTAAAAAATAAGAGTAGCAACTTACAAAAGGAGAAGATATAGAAATGCTTTTAATTGTACATGACTAAGTAATTAGCTAAGGTGTTTAAGATCAATATGACAGAAGCAGTGCACTACTTTAAGAAGAAATAATAGTTTCAGAAAAAGTTAAATGTTTATAAATTAATAATCTTATAAAATAATATGGTTGTATTACTGCTGTGAATAAAATATCCATTTAATTCTATGAGGGAGAGATATTTTGCCTTTTAGGAAAAAATGGTAATCTTTATTTAATTATTTCATTTTTAAGATTAAATATTTAGCTTAACTTATGATTGATTTCTTACAATATAATAATTTAGGCTCAGGAAAAACTACTATAATAAACATGCTAACAGGGATGATAGGGAAAACAAATGGATAGATAATCATGAATGGAAAGGATTTAGATAATAGCTTAGATGAATTGAGATAAAACATAGGATTTTGTAGCTAAACAAATATTCTTTACAATAAATTAACTGTTGATGATCACTTGTAGTATTATGGCAGGATTAAATAAATTCCTGCTGAAAAACTCTCCTCTCAAATTTAGGATATAATCTCTTAATGCAGTTTATTAAATGATAGAAACTAATATGTTTAGCATCTCTCTGAAGGTAGTAGGCGTAAATTATCATTAGCCATAGCTCTTATTGGAGGAGCCAAGTACATTTTCTTGGATGAGCCAACTGCAGGTAAATTTAAACTATATACTACCATTAATTTCTTAAACTTCATTATATTTAAGATATTGTTTTATTAAATTCTTTTTTTAGGATTAGATGTAGTTGCAAGAACTTAAATTTGGGAAATTTTATAAAAAGTTAAAGATGAAGGAAAATTAATAATTATGACTACTCACCAACTAGAAGAAGCAGAAATGTTTGCAGATAGAATAGGTATAATAGATAAAGGAAATTTCCTTTATGTAGGAACAGTCAATTTTATTCTACAAAAATTTGGTTATGGGTATAATCTGAAAATTTAAGACAAAAACGAGACTGAGGAGGGAGAAAAGTAGTTCCTGTTTAAAAAGCCTTCAATAGAAGCAATTATTCTACAATTGATACCAGATTGCTAAAATATCTCCTAAAAATAGGATCCTTTCATTAAATTTAAGCTCCCATTTAAGGAATCTAACAAATTCAGTAATTTATTCTAATAGCTTGAATAAGGTAATAATAAATTGTTACTCAGAGTTACCTACTATATTTAATAATAAATAAGTTAAAATATTAGACTTAATTCTTTTTTAAGCTATTTTAATTTTATATTTTTAGATAGTGAAATAGTTATGAGCTTACAAATAAATTCCTTTGAAGATGTATTTACCAGCATTATTTAAGATCAATAACTCTTTGTTAATTTGAAATAAGATTGCTATAATTCTTTTGAGTCTAATATCAATAAAAAATAAGAAAACTTAGATATGCCTTCTAACCTACCAACTAATTAAATCCCAGAATGCTTAAAAGATTATCCTGAATATTCTTTTTATGTATAAGCTCAGGCAATCGTAAAAAGGAGAGTATAATTATTCCTGAATAATTCAGCTAATGTTATATCATATTTTTTCCCACTTTGTATTGTTTTTTTTAGCAGCTTTTTTGCTCACTCTCTGTAAAATAATTTTGACATTTTTATAATATTCTCTACCGTAGGTAATATTTTAATAATTTTTAATATTAATCATATATTTTTTAACAAAAATCATTTGTTTATTGATTTAGTTATATGTCTTTTATCTAATTCGACTGGAGGTACTCTATTAGTTGAAAGAGAAAAGAACTTAGTATAAATTCTAAGAACCATGGGTTGCAAAACTACTTCTTATTGGGTTGGTACTTTTATGATTGATTTATTTGTTTCTATGATTTACATAATAATTACTTATGGCCTTACAATTTGGTTCAATATGAAATCTACATTTTTAGAAACGAACTCTCAAATGTTTTATAAAATATTTGTTATGGTTTTTTCTGGAATTTCAACTTCTTACTCTTATAGCCATCTATTTCTTAAATCAAGTGTTGCATATATGGCTTTACCCTTTTTTTAACTTTTCTTAAATCTCTGTATTGGAGTTTATTACTTACTCTGGACAGAACATCCATACTTATAGCTTATCAGTTATATATTTTTCCCATTAGGAGTAAACTTACTAGGAACTGGTAATTCAAATTAATAAAATGATAAATTGATTAATAAAATTTATTTTATAGCTGGTTCTCAAAATGAAAAAGAGGAATTAACTTCTTCTCTAATTGACAGACATAATCTGAATCATATAGCACTAGTTTCAAGTGTTTTCCATTTTATATTTGCTATGCATTTTGAAAAGTGGAAGAATTGGTATCTTTATAGATTAAGAGAAAATATTAAGCCTATTGATTCTGGATAAAGAGATTAAGATGTGAAAGTTGAAGAAGATAGGATAATGGACAAATTTGATAGTATAACTGCTAGGGGAATTTCTAAGAAATATGATAATCAATATGTAGCTTTAAATAGCATTTCTTTTGGGGTTGAATAAAAATAAATTTTTGGGCTTATAGGACCAAATGGAGCAGGTAAGACTTCTTTATTAAACATCCTTACTGCTAAGGAGAGTAATTATTCTGGTACAGCATATTTGAATAGTGACTAAGCTATTTAGTTGAATGAAAATACATGGCTAAATGTGGGAATTTGCCCTGAGCTTAATATATTATGGGAAGATTTAACAGTTTATGATCATCTATATGTTATTGCTTCTTTAAAAGGTATGCAATATAAAGATAGGGAAAGAGCTATCAAGTAAATTTTTTTGAATGTTCCGTAAAACCTCCAACTTCACATTCAGAATTTTTAATTTTAGAATAAAATCAAATAATATCTAAATTTTATATAAAATATGTATCTTATTTAAGAATTACAAGCTATGAGGTTGGAGATTTTAAGGTATCAAATAATTTAAATAATTTTAATACAACAAAAGGTATATCATACAAGCTCTATAGTTAAATGAATATTAGTATCATAAATCTTGTACTCTTTCAGGAGGAAATAAAAGAAAATTATCTATTGGAATGGCTTTAGTAGGTTCTCCAAAAATATGCGTTTTAGATGAGCCTTCTAAAGGACTAGATCCAATAGCTAAAAAATGCTTTTGGAATACTTTGAAGTAGTTGACTCAAGCTTTGAATACTGCTGTGGTATTGAATACAAACTCAATAAATGAAGCAGAGTCTCTTTCATAGAAAATAGGTAATATTATATTGAATTTAGTTTAGGGTTTAGATAATTACCATTATATTAATAATTCAGGTATTTTGGCTAATGGATAATTTTTGTGTATTGGGTCTCTTTAGAATCTCTATAAGAAATATGGATATTAATACAATTTAAAGATAATCACTACTGAAATTTAATATTTAGAAAAAGTAGATTAAATAGTTTCTTAGTTATTTTAAGGTTAGAGTAAAGTTACTGTAAAAGAAAATATGTTAAACTATTAAATTCCTTCTACTAGTTTTATATTTTCCAAGGTATTTGATATGCTGGAAGTTCAACTTAATGGGAGCATAGAGTCATATAGTATAAGTTTTACAAATTTAGAATACATTTACAAGCACGTCATTTCATTACAATAACAGGAATTTTAATAAACCATATCGACTTCACTTGCCAATGAGGTAAAATTTAAAGGAGTTATTTCCAAATATATATTAATTCAAAAATTCTTAAATTAAAACTGTAATAATAAAAATGTTAGGGTATAAATGCTTCCAACTGGTGTTCAATCCTCTCTTGCTGTTTTGCTTGGTGAATTTTAATGAAGAATAAATAAATATTTTCTAACAATTTTTTATCATATTCAAAAATTTCTAAAACAAAATTTACATAAAAATATATGTTATCATGTTATGGGTAAATAATCTAAATATTTAACTACTTCTTAAACTTTTCTTTTATTAAAATACCTATATAGAATGCAAATATTAAAAAATAAATAAGTGATTATTGTAAATTATTTCATTTCAAAAGTAGGAGAAGGGGAGGAGAGAAAGAATAAAATCTAAAATAACTACTTTAACTAATAATAATAATTATTATATCCTTACTCCTATTTATATATTTAGTAAGTTAATTATCTTTTCATGCAAAAAAACTCAAGTCAAATTTTAAATTATTTAATTAGAAAAACAAAGCATAAATAGTTTAATCAATTGTTGATAAAAAATATAAATAATGAACAATATTTAAAGAGATTTAAAATAAACCATATCTTTAATACTTATTATCTTATTATGTCAAGGAGTTTGCTTTAGCTCAGCTATAAATTTAGGAGGTTCTGTAGCTGATTCTGGCATATAAATTTCATTAGGAAGAGATTCTTTTATTAATTTATTTGAAGGACTAGCAAATTCAATCTAGAAATAGACATGGGAGAATACTTTCAACTCTACTCTAAAAGTTGCCACTCTTTAAATTAAAAATATTAGCTTAGCCTAACTTCTTCTTAATAAAGAAAACTGTATTGTTGAATTTCTTTCTGATACTAAAATTAGAATTATTTTAAGCTTTTAAATTGTTCATGTATCTTTTTCTTACAAATTAGAATTGTTCGACCTACTTCATATAGAAGATACTGGATATTTTTCAGATTCAAACCTTAAACTAGATCTTGATTTGTCAATAGGTAGCAACTCGAATCGTACTGTTTAATTTGATATCACTCGCTTAGACCTGCTGTAGTAAAATCTTGTATCTCATTTAGATAACAAGCTTTTTGAAGTTTTTTTGAAATTATTAATAAATTTTAATGAATTAATGACTCAGATATTTATGAGTTTTATCAATTCTGCTACTAAAACGGAAGTAAATAAATTATGCAGCTCTATTCCTTCTTAATATAAGATACCTTTCTCAAATGGAGTAGTTGATTTAACCCTCTAGGGTTCACCATTTATTTAAGATGGGTACTTAAATATTCCAATTAGTGGTAATTCGTATATTCCCGGATAAAACCTCTCACCTCTAAACCCATTTAAAAGATTTAATCCTTAAAAGAATGGTAATAATTCTACTTAAATATTTATTGATGAGTAAGTTGTTAATAGGCTTGTATCAACATTCATACAAAAGTAAGCTGGTTTTAATTATACTCAACCTACAGATCCTTCTTCAGTAACTCCTCTTGACAGTCATAGTTTCTCGGCTGTATTTCCAGGACTAAGAAAACTTAAAACAATTAATTATCCTATCATGGAGTCAATCCTTCGCTAACCTTCAATAAAATATGAATTTAAGGGTAATAAATTATATGCTAATGCAACAATTGGATTGAATTTGTATATGAGAGAAGCGAATAGATAAGAAACTATGTTTAAATACAATAAAAATGAAGTGTATGCAGTTGTTGGTATTACTCTTAATATTTTAAATGATAAGAATTTTTTAACTGGAAATATTGCTGAGATTGGTTTAAAAAATATAATTGTAACACCCGAAGATGCTCATCTTATTGATGTAGAATAGATTATGATAGTTTCCCCCTTATATAGTCGAATAGTTTAAGATTCTAATAATTATGCTATGTATAAAAAATATTTAGATTTAGGAGCACTTCTAGGCCTTAATATTGATTCAGTTGACATCAATTATGAAGATAAATACATATATTTATAATTGAATATGTGAATTAGTAATAATAAATGTGTGTCCATAAAAACTAATTTGCAATTATAAAATTTAATTTATTTTGATTAAATTTCTTTCACTAAAAATTCAATTACGATAATAAATTAGTAAAAAAATACATAGTAAAAGTATATAATTAAAAATTGTAAAATTATAATTTATATAAATCATTTAGTCAATAAAAATACCTTTTCTAAATAGGAAGGAAAATTAAAGATATTTGTATTGGAAACAATCTTTAAATTATTTTATTCAGAATAAAACTACTACAATTTAGAAAAATAATAAAAAGTAAATACAGGATAAGAGTTTTGAGCTTAAGAAATAACAAAAATATTGCATCTTGGAGTAAAATGTAACATGAATATGACTGAAAATGAAGATTAAAACGTTTAATAAGTTTTAATAAGGAATGAATGAATTAATTAATTAATTAATGAAGATTTATTTTTAGATTCATTTTTTAAATTTAACATGATAGATTTATATAATTTATATAATATTTTTACTTTTAAAGATTATTATTCAATTATAATCAATCAAATCAATTTTGATTCAATGATGTAGCATCAATAGATTAATATTTACTTAATAAAGACATACCCATACTAATAGTTATTGCAGGAGAAGACCAATAAGGATAGGAGAAGTGTGAGCTGCTATAACCTAAAAATGATTAATAAGTTGTATGATTCATCCACTTTTATTTTAGCATTTAAGCATAATCTGTTTCATTAATAATACCTTTGATACCAGTAATTTAATGTAAAATATCCTAATTTGCAGTATGAGGATCAAAATCAGTGCCATTTAGATAGTGATTTACATTCATGGGATACCAAAACAATGTATTAACTGATTTAAAGCTTCCAGAAAAGAAGGCATTTTAATTACTCTTTGAGAAGGAATCTTTCTTTAATAATGTTTTAATCCCTTTCTAAATAGTATCTGTAACATTTTTAGGTGTGTCAGGATCAAATATTCTATTAATTTTACCCTATACATTAGTTTAAGATACTGTCCAAGTATCAATTAAAGCATTTAAAGCCATAACAGAGGAAAAAGTAGCATCTTCATGGTAGGTCTTATTGTTATATACACCTAAGAATTCTTCCCAATAAATATCTCCTTGTTCATTTATTAAAGTATTATTCAGAAGATAAATAGTTCCTTAGTTTTTCATAGAGGCATTTAATCCATAAGCTACTGATTTTATCAAATTTGATGGAATTTTTATGTGGTTTGAATTCAAATAATGAACATTTCTAGCTACAAACCAGTAGAAATCATAAACAGAAGGGTAATAGAGGAAAGCAATATCCGGATGATATTTTGCTTTGTAGGAATTAATAGCATAAATGACTGTATTACTAGAATTTAAGTATAAGCCTTAAAGTTCTTCATCGAATATTCTATCAACCTCTGTTTTGTTTGAGTTGAGTAACACTTAATGAAGTCCAAATAGAGTGTTACTTAAAACTGAGCAATCGAAATTGTTAGTGTTTCCAGGAATTTCTATCATATTATTTATTTAATCATCAGTGCTTCTAATCCAAGTAGTGAAAAGAGAGAAATTGTTTGAGCTGTTCTATGAAGAGAGGTATTAATGGAAGGCAAAGTATGTTCTTATATCAATAGTATTAATAGAAGAATTGGATTAATCAAAAGGTTTATAAGAATATTTCTTAAGCAACTAGTAGTAACCTGTATAATTATAATTATGTTTTATCCATTTATCCTTAATTGATTGTCTAATAAAAGGAGAATTCATAATTCTTTCACCCAGAGCTAATATAATAAAAATAATAAAATAAATAAATTATTTAAAAGGTAAAGATAAATTTAACATATCTGCAAACTCCACCCTACATCTTAAAATTTAATTTTTTCTTTTTGTTGAAAATAATTGAGGAGTGAGAGGGCTTTAAAGAATTTATTTATATTTATTTGAAGTTAATTGAATAATTAAATCTTTAATCTTTTATTCAAGAATCTTATTTTAACCATAATTTTTTATCAAAATTAAGTAGGTTGCAAGAATTAAAAAATTATAAAAAAATTAAAATTATTGTATTTGATTTTTGATTATTTAACTAAATAAAATTATGGAATCTATATGTGAAATATATTTTATTTATGTACCTATATTTACTGAAGAGTCATCTGTGTCTGGAGGTAAATGGAAAGCATCTGCAATCTAATCAGCTATAGCTACAAATGATAAACCCATTTTCTTAAAAATATCTTTTATCCAATCAGGCATTATTTTCATCATTCCAGCAACTTTTTGAAGATTTTTAGGATAAGAATACCAAGTACCATTTTTGTTTTCTTATAACCAGAATGAATATGAAGGAATTCCATCTTATTAGTTCTTATCTCTGAATTCTAAAATAGAATCGATACTTTCTTCAAATTTATCTTAATCTATTTATACTGTACCGAATTCTGCGCAGTCAAGTAGTGCTGATAATATAAAATTAGTAACGAACATGTTACTGTCAGGGCATCCAACATATTATCTAACTAAATGAAATGGGAATGTATTGTTTTAATCCATTGCATTTCCATGAATATTAGAAGAATATAGTCCCTTCTTTTCATAAAACTAAGGAGGGAAGTATCTAAACTACTTTTCTTCATTATATCTCTATGAATGAAGCTTTTTTTCCAAATCATTAATTTAATCTTAGAAAGAAACTTCCTTAGAAGTACTTCTCATAAAAGAAGAAGCACTACTTATAGAAATTAGTGTAGCTAGGAAATAAACTAAGTAAATTTATTTCATTTTTGCTATAAAAGTGACCTTTTCTTTTACTTTTTTGCCTTTGAATTAATTAATAGATTAACAATTATAATTTACTAAAATTGAATTGATTTACACTTAAAAGCTATTTGTATAAATGAGTTACTAATTAGATAGCTGATCAGATGACTAATGCAATATAGGTTTCTCAATTTTAATTAAGCATTAATTTGTTATCGGATTAGATTTACATAAAATTAATAATTGGTTACTAAATCTTAGATAGATTAGAACAGCTATAGATAAGTAATTCGGATATTTCATTACCTTTAGATCTAACACTAGATTAAAAATTAATGATGATCTTAAATAAGTTTAATGCCTATCAAATGTTTATTATCCTTCAAGGTTACAAGTTATCATTTTTATTTTATTTAATAAATTATAATTTTATTTTTAAATGGATCCTTCATTTTTGCAAAAGCATTATCTTTAACATTTATCCATAATTTAAGTAAACTAAAGATAATTAAATCTTAATCTATTATAAAAAATTAAAAATCAAAAATAATACTTTTGTCATCTTTCAAAAAAGGTATTGATCAATTCCAAATTTAAAATAAGCATTGAATTTAAGGATTAAAAGAAGTAAATAAATGAAAGTTTTAAAAAATTTATAAATTTGTATTATACTAAATTGAATTTTATATAGTAAATTTAATTAGATATAAAATGTGTCTTAGAATTAATTTCAATTCATAAAATTATTCAAAGCTTCTAAAGTCTATTATAAAAAGCCACCGTTAACAGTGTAAACACCTGCTTCAACAACATCAGATTGATTATAGCTTGTATTACTGAATCCTGAGTCATTAACATAAAAAGTACTTCCAGAACGACCTGTCATTAAAACCCAGTGACCACCATTTCTAACGTTTAAGATGACAACTCTACCAGAATCAAATTGGGCAGGAACCTAAGCAGCAGTGAATTTACCTGCAAAATTAAAACCTAAAGGACTAAGGGAGCCCCAAATAAGCAATTCACCATAGTAACCTCCATTAGATTTCAACCAATTATTAACTGTTCTAGGATTAGAAGCTTAACCATTTACAGTTTTTCCATAAGAGTTAAGAGCTTCAGAGACACTACTTAAAAGACAACCAACTCTACAAATAGTATCTGGACCAGAACCAATAATATCATTTGCCCAAGGAGCATCACATTACTTGAAGGTAGGATAGCTTCTGCCACAAGCAATAGCTAGAACTATTAAGAAAATAGCAATAATTTTCATTCTAATTTTTTCTTTTAACAATTATTTATATTTGATATTTAATTTATTATATTTGACGAGTCTAAAGAAAGATAATATAATAAGGATATACCACTTGATTTAATATAAAAGAAATAATTAGATGTTATTAAATTTAATCTAAATTTGGAATTTTTAGTTTACTCAATTTAAACTTAGACCTTGAATTGGATAATGTTTATTTAAAATGAATTATTCTTCATTCAACCATTTATTTATTAAGAGATTATTAGATTTTAATTGGTAGTTTTATTGATTAAATTTATATTTATAGGTGTCATAAAACTAAAACCACAAATTAATCTTAAGAAATTCAAAATAGATTCATTTCGCAATATCTATTACCCTTATTTAATTTGGATTAGTGGAGGGGGAAAATCATTTAAGTAGAAGGAACTTATCTTAGCCATAAAAATTAAATAAACCAATTTACTAAAAAACTGATGCTATCTATGATAATTATACCTAGGTTTGTTATGTTTGTATTAAGAACTATAGGTTATTACTTAATTAGGTTTTATATCAAATAGTAATGATTAACTAAACCAAAAATACATTCTTTAAAGAAATTAGTGTGTAAGATTTTCAAAAAAGTGTAAACAATAATCAATTAAAAATTCAAGAGATATTTAAAGTATGTATAATCAAAATGCGATTAACTTAAGAAATAATTTGGTTATTAATCATTTGTATAAATAATTTACAACACATTATCTTTCTTAAAAGAAAACAAGATGAGCATAATTTAAATAAATAGAAAATCAATAAAGATTCTTCAATATTATCTTAGAATTCATTATAAATTCCTATTCATCTATCCTTAAGGCTTTAGAATTTAATAAGGTAATTGAAGCTGTTTTTATTCCTATGTAAAAAATGGGGGGGTGATACATTTTTATCCCAAAATTTGATAATCAAAATAAATTATCTTAGAATATAAAATATTTTTGAGATAGATTAAAATAAATTTTTAAATCCCTCATTCTAATTATTTATTAATATTTTCTTTCTAATTTGTAATACTTTTATTTTATAAATATTTTTTTATAAAGCTTTAATATGTACATAATCTTAAGAAAATCAAAATATTTGACATTATAAAACTAATCAATTAAACAAAATAAAAAACTATTTCGCTAAAGAAACTTTGATTATATTAATATTTAATTTAAAATTCATTATAATTCTCTAATTTTATTTTTGTTTATTAATCAGACCAGTATATTTGTTAGAATATTGGAATGTAAATAAATATCAGGCAACTTCATTCATTCATTTATTTTAATTTGATAATTAATCAAAATTTGGGTTAAGAATTAATTTCAAATCTCACTTATTTTCAAAATAGTTTTAATCATAATAACAATAATACAGGCTAAAAGATATGATGAATTATCAAAGCGGTGAATAGTTTAAGCAAAACCCTATACATTTAATGGTAAATTACCTCTGCGACATTATGAGGAAAGAAGATGAGTATTTTTAGAAGGGATTTATCTCTTTTTAAAAAATGAAATTTTAAGAAAATGGAGAGGTAAAAGAAATCGAATTACCAAAGAATGACCAGAGGAAAAGAAAAGAGGAGCTCATTTTATAAGCTAAGAAGGAAATAGAATAAAAATTGAAGCTATTTCATCCTAAATTAATTGGATATGGGGCATAATCTTTTGTTTTCTCTTGTATAGATAGAAATAGGGTTAGGTATGCAGTCAAATCATTTCCTATTTATAATTAAAGTGAAATTGATTAATAAAAGCTAAAAAATGCCTAATTTGAAGCCAAAGCACTGATGGATAATAGACATCCTAATGTTGTTTATTATTTTGATAGCTTTTAAGGAGAGTAATTTTATTTTATTTAAATGGAGCAATGCATAGGAACATTAAGTGAATTCAGAGATATGGTTGGCATACTCAGTGAAAAACAGTTTGTTTAATATTTTATTGATCTTATGTAAGGATTATTATTCACTTAGAATAATAATATGATTATTAGAGATATAAAACCGGAAAATATACTAATTGGCTATGATGGGCGACTTAAATTATGTGACTTTGGTCTTGCATATCAACTTTAAAATTTTAGTGCTAAATACGCCTCCTAAAATGAGGGTAATCTCTACCACTATGCACCAGAATTAATTGTTGAAAATGAAGATAAAATGAAAGAGGAATAAGCTAATATTGAATGTAAGTAATCTCAGAAAAGTGATTGTTTCGCTATGGGATTAGTTCTATTGAATCTTATTTGCAATACAAATGATTTTAATTGGTATTAATTACTTAATACAGAAGATTATATTAAAAGGAAAGAATTTACATACTTGAGAAATTTTATTTGGAAAGATGAATTAAGTAGCATGCTCAAATCTCTACTAGCTTTCTATCCTAACTCAAGAGCTAATCCTGAATAAATACTAACATAATTTACTATTTTGATCTAGTAAAATAGTCACAATTCAAATTGCTTTGATACAAGAGAGTTCTACTTTGATCCTATAGATAATCATCTCTATGAAAAATTTCAAAAATTAAAATGTGCTGATTTCATACCTGTCGGAGATAATCAATATTACTTAACACCTAACTATCTATTAAAGAAGCTAGCTAAGAAAAAATATTAAGAAATTAAGTTTGAAGAATAAGTAAGCAACAAAGTAAGTATGATAGTTTAGAGCGAAGTTGATAGAAAAGTAAAAGAAATAGTCGGCAACTAAATAAAATAAATTGAAGAGAGAATCAGTACGATGGATAATAATTTTGTCAATGCTAATTCAGTGATATCATATTCTCAGTAATTTACTCAACAAATTCAAGAAATAAAAAATGAGCAAGAAAATTATACTCAAAATTAGTAAATTATAAATCAGGAGATCTCCTAACTTAAGGATAATTATCTCACTTTACAAAATAATATACAAGAATAAATATCTTTTGTTATTAGATAAGTTTAATTACCTTATTAAAACTCCCCTAATGATATCATTTAACTTAAATGTTAATTAAGTATGATTTCAAGGACAATTGATGGAATCAAAGAAGATATACATAGTTTAAAAAGCGAATTGAAATAAATCTAACAGAGTTAAGGTAATGACTAAAATAATAACTAAAATAATGCCTAAAATAATAACTAAAACAATGACTAAAACAATAACTAAAACAATGACTAAAACAATGACTAAAACAATGACTAAAACAATGACTAAAATAATAACTAAAATAATAACTAAAATAATGTTTAACAATTACAAAATAACAAATATAATATATTAAAAAATTAGAAGTTATTCTAATAATAAAGATAGTTTTAGAAGAGTCAGGCTAATTTTTTTGAAAATAATAATCAAAATTATTAAAATTAGAATAAATAAAATAATATTAATTTAGGTAATAATTAAATGTAATAAGAATAATAACTAAAAAATACAAATTATAAATAGGCAAAATTGAATTAAAAAGATCAGTAATTGAATTATGCTTTACTTAAAGGAAAAGAACTTGACTTTGAGTAGTAATTAACAGATATAACTGGATAGATATAAAATTATTTTTCACGTATTAACGAATAAATAATAACTTCAATTACAACAGATACTATTCTACAGTCATATGAAATTACTAATCTCCATTCAAAAAAATTTATTTTTGTTTTGGGTTTGAAATTTGATGAAAGTATATAAACACCCTAACAAAAAGAAGAGCATTGCTAGCAACTATCGAAATATGATTAACTACTATATTTTTTTCGTGCAATAAAAGTGGTTAAAGTATTCAATAGTATGAGCATCTAATATGGAACTTGGGATAGGGGCGATAAGATAGATATAACTTTGCCAGAATATACTCATTTTCTTAATTTGTATGATAAAATAAAATTACTATAATCTTAAATAAAATGAAACATTTAAGTTTTATTTTATAATATTTTCCATAAACTTTTTTGTTGTGATTTAATGAAATATTTTTTTGATTGAATTTTGTATTAACTCATTAGATTAAAAACACCAATATTGATTATATTGAATATTTTGATAGTATACACACTCGAAGACATATAATATAAAATAAATTTAATATAGAAGAAGTTAAAAAAATATTTAATTTTTATCATTGATGAATTGATTTTTTGTGTTTAATTACGTTTAATAAGCTATCAAGTTAATCACGTAAATCAAGGATTTGGTGCTCATTTATTTTTGAATTATCTGAGGAAATTTCACTCTCTTGATCCTCACTATTGTAGTAATTTTAAATATTAAATGCTTGTTGTTAGTGATTTTTATGTATTGATTTCTACATGGACTTATTGAATATTTTGCTATTATACCTAATTTAATGAAAAAATAAAGTTGAATAAATTAAATTTCAAAATCAATTTTATTATTATTAAATAATTAATCTATTTACTGATAATTGTCTTGCTCATAGATGAAGGCAGATGACTGGGGCTAAGGTCTCTTTTGGGTTTATTGGTTGTATTATTAATTAGGATTGAACTGATGTTTCATGTAATTATTTTAGTTTTAATTATAATTGAAATTACGATTATTATTTTTAATATTATTATTATTGATATTATTCATATATGGAGGTAAAGAATTATCATCATTTCTAAAAGTGTTATTGACAAAGTTTTCAAGCACTGGAGTTTGCTTGTCATATTCAGAATGGTCTTCAGAATATTGAGAGTGATTGCTGTGATAACTGTTAGTAGATAATTTATTCTATTTATTATAGGAGGTAGGATTTGCATTAGAATTGAAAGTATTGTATGATCTCTTTCCACTGTAAGAAACCATAGAGGGAGCTGATAATTTAGAATATGAATCCTTAGAGAGACTGAGTTGAGGAGTTGAGATACCATCAGTATCAGTATTTCTAGATTAATAATTTTCAATGTTGTACATATTTTCTTTGTTTTCGAAATAACTATTCTTTTAGAATTGTAATTTAGTCTTAGGGATACTAGTGTTGTTGTGGAATCTCTACTAAGAAAATCTATTATTGCTCTAATCACTACTAGGAAGGGAAGATATATCACTAGGCTTGTAGTCACTTTCTTCAGGCTCTAAATATTAGTGAGAGCCCATACTTTTTTTGTTAAAGTTGAATTTCTTTTAGCTTTGGAACTATTGGTAGTGTTGTTGTTAAGGATTTGAATCTTCCATATCATCATCTTCATCTTCTCCATAATATTAATTTTAATTATCATTATAGCTTACAGAGTTAATTGTGTTTTTAGAAACTATACTATAGGGTTAACGAGATTTGAGTGATGAGACTTTAGATAGTTAGGATGCTTTATCTAAACTACCATTAAATTCAGATACAGAAATAGACTAAGAGGATGAAGATGCTTTTCCTCTAGATGAAGTTGTTGTTGTCTTGATTTAATCTAGAATTGAAGCCAATTCAAGTAGTTTCTAACGATTCTTTTAAATAGAATCATTTGACATAGAGGATGCACTTGCCTTTGAATAGACAGGAGTTTAAGAATCATCACTAAGTAATTGCATATTTCTATTTGCTTACTCTAATATTTTCTATTAAAATTGATTTCCTTCTTCTTCTTCAGAATGATTTTCTTCCTCCATCATATCTTATTGCATTCTCGAATTCTTAATTGTATTCACCTTTGTTAAATAATCTTCTTTGTATTGCTTAGGCTTTTAATTTAAATTGCCTTTATAATGAGAATCAATAGAGGATATCGAGAAGCTTTTAGATTATTTAGAAGAAACACTATTTAACTTGTTGTAGTGAAGAGACGAAACAGAGGATAATTCAGTTTTTCTAATAGGATTTGAATCCTCTTCTTCTTCAAAAGGAGTAACTTCATTGTACTGTTCCTCTTAGTAATCATTAATTCCTCCATAATCGTTATAATCATTATATTCATAGTCATTATTATCATACTTTTCTTCTTAGATTTTATCTGAAATAGTAACACTCTTCTTACTTAAAGATTTCTTAAAAGTTGTTTGCAAATCGCTCATTTAGTTGTTCAAGTTTTCAAATATGTTTTTATCTCCCTTTTCTACCACTTAAATTGGGATCTTTTATCTCAATTTTAAGTCATCCAACATAATTGATTTCTTTCCTGTTCTTTTGCCTGCCAATTTTCTTCTGAAAAATTCATCCATCTCTGGATTATATTCAGGTGACTAAAAATAATTAAAATAATTAGTAAATATAATAATATTCTTTTAAAATTAAAAAAAATAAATATAATTTACCTTTGTAACAATAAGGGCTTGTTATCTGACAAATTGAGATTAGAACTACTGCTTTTATACAACAGATTCTATTTTTCTCTAAATTTCTTTCGTCCTTGGTTTGACTAATAAACTTAGCATGTTTTTAGAGGTGTCGATATCTTTAAAATTCTACTCTTCAGTTTCCTTTAAGGGTACATAAATTTTGAGTAAGGTATCTTTCCTATACTTTGGAAGGGGTTTCTTGAATTTAGGTTTTTAATCTGTACCTAATAAGTTAGAATTATGAATCTCTCCTAACTCTTCACTTTCTCTCTTTTGTGCAGCCTTTACAGCTTATAATTCAAGGAAATCTAAAGGAGATTGAGAATACAAAACTGGTTCTTTTATTTTTTCAATAGATTCTGCTTCTTCAGGCTTGAGGCTGGTTTGCTTGAAAACCAAAGCAAAGCATAATTCGGATGGAGAGAGATTGAGCTTCTTTTAAATTCTATTACCACAATGATCTCTCTCAAATAACTTTCTGTGGAAGATATATAATTTACTTGCATTATTCCATAAGGCAATAGATACTCTATCTCTATTTTTAAGGTCTTGAGCCAATTAATCAAGCTACTTCTATGATTCTTCGTTTTCGCTTTCAATACATCCAAAGAGTGAGAGAATAGTTTCACATTTATAAGATCTAATCAAAAATTCTTTAGTTTCTAACATTTCTGACTCCCCACTTTACTTTAAGATATCTCCATACTTGAAAACTGGGCATTCTTTTATCAATGCTTCAGTTGATTCAATAAAGCAAGTCACTTTCAAGGGAACCTAATTTGTATCAGGGCGAAGATGAATTTTTCCTTAGAAAAGACTATAAATATTCTTCTAATTCTTAATTGATTCAGGATCATATAATTTTTTATCATCTGCCCCATCGGTATCATATCCTGATAAATCATTTTTAATTTAGTTGCGTTTAATGATAATTTCTTCATCATTTGTAAGAGGGTTATACATAATTCTTATTTATCCTGATTAGTTAGAGATTTTTTGTTTTAAAATATTATTACAAAATTCAATAAAACTATCCATCTCTTCTTCTTTGATTGGATCAATCAATTTCTTAACTCTATCATCTTTAATGTATTTGAGAACAGAGGGATGACTTTGAAGAACTTCCTATTAGTATTCTTCTTCATCCTCTGAGGAGAACTATCCATTAGATTTTTATTTACTTCCTAGGCTAGAACGACCTGCACTATTCTTCTATGTTGATTGTTTAACAGATCTCTTCTTATCTTACATATTATCATGACCATCATCTTCATCTTCTTCTTCTGTTTCATTTCCATTGAAATTTCCAGCATTAAATTCAGCTTCTCCAGCTATTTTCTTTAAATCTTATTAAAACTTTCTAAATTGAGCCAATGTCTCTTTACTCTATAATAAACGATAGAACTCCTTAAAAAGAGGATCTTTAATTTAAGTATTGCTGTATTTGTAATTCAAATTAATATATTCATCATGATCTATGATTTTCTTAGATTCCTTTTTAGCTGTAGGAATATTATAGTCAAAAGGTATAGATTTTTCCAATTAAATTTCTTATTCTTCTTCATCTTCTTCGTTTAATTTTCTTTTTTTGAGTTTAATGTTATCTACCAATTTATTAGAAGAGAGTCTCATTAATGTAGAAAAACACTTAAAACTGAATGATTCCTTACGATATTATTCAGATGAATAAAAATCAAACTTGAGGGAGTCAAAAAACTCTACAATTTATTCTTGATATTCTTAAGTATATTAGAACTAAATCACTTTTTTTATTAAATAAGAAATAGTACTTTCTATTAAGCTGACATGTAAATCCTTGTATTAAGGGTTAGTCAGCATACTTATTATCAAGGTTTTAGCCAATTTTTATTTCTTTTGATCAATGTTAGCAAATTATTAGCTCTTTAAAATCTTTTCTGCTGTAACTTCTATGCTATCAGCTTATTTAATCATATTCTATGAGACATTATTGCTTGTAGGAATTTAATTTAAATTCTTTTTATTTGTTTTTGTCAATAAAACCTTTTATTGCTATAATTACTGCATAGACTATTATTAAAATTATGCTGCTTAAAATTGTTACTCTTTCATTTATTTCTATTGCTCTTCTATTTTCTTCTTTTTGAGCTATTCTTATTAGTATTTATCTTCTTTCCCTTAGATTAATATCTTTTATTCAATCAAGATATCCATCAAATCTACACACCCTATTTGATAAGCATAATCATTTTCAAGATTTTCTATTTCGGCACTTCTTTCAGCTTCTCTAATCTATCTAACTCTCTTCATCACTTGATCCCACATTTCCTTAATCATATCACGGCATTCCTTTAAAATTGAAATATCGACCTATACTCTTTCGTCAACAATTATTTCCTAAATACTTTTGATTTTCTTTTCAATGCTAATTAATTCATCTTCTTCTTCTTTATCTGCCTCATCTTCTATTTATTCTTCCTATTGTTATTATTTCTTGGGAGATACTTATTTTTCATTAATTTTATTATCTTCATCTTCTAAGTAAATCTTCTCTTCAGCATCTTGATTTTCTTCTTGATTGAGTTAGTTGTCTTGTTCTAAATCCATCTAAATATCATTAGGAATTATATCCTCAACATTTTTTTCTTTTGATACAGCTTATAAGAGGATTTCTTCTTCAGTTTACATATTATTCTTCTCCTAATGTTCTGCTGGTTAGCTAGAAGATAACTTTGGCATTTTACTTTTTGGAGGTTTATCAGAATTAGTGTTGAATATATTTAATTATTTAATTTTAGCTTTATTTAGAATGATGTATTCATCATATAACTCACTGTCACTCATGATATTTTTAAGTGAATTGTAATTAAAACCAAAAAGAGGCTTCTTTTAACTCCAACTCTACCAGATTAGGATAGTTAATAAAGAGAAGATTTTCTACTTTAGAAGCAAGAAAAGTCTTTTTCTTGAAAAATGAAGCTTGGCTGAACATAACTTTTAATTGATTTCCATCAGATCCTCATAATCATCATAACTATAAATAACTTTTTCTGAGAATTCTTCCAAATCACTATTAATTTATTTATTTTCTAAAATCATTTCTTCAACAATATCAATTTATACACTCTAGTTATTGTATTATTCTATAACCTTATCAATATCAAAGTTAGAGGAACTCTTGATAATTCTGATAATCTAATTTGCAATAAGAACCTTTCTTTCGAGCTAAACTTTCTTATCTTCTAATTTAATGCCAGATTATTTAATTGCTTCTAAAATTTCATGTATTCTTTTGATATCTACCTTTTCTTTCTTAGCAGAGGCAACTTCGAATTCTCTCATCTCATTAAATATCTTATCCTTTAGCTATTTAATCTTCAACAAACGTTATTTATCATTAGTAGATTGAATGAAAGTAGATTGCATGGTTTTGCACATCTCTTCAAGTCTCTCCAATGTGATACTCTTTTTAGATATGCTATCCAAATCCATTTTCATCTATTAGAAATCTTCTATCAAATTGAAAAAGGTTTTCTTTCCCTCAAAGGTCTTTATTACATAGTTATCTTTTTATTCTAACTAAATTATTTACTCCTTTAATGACATAACACTTTTCCAATTTATCTTTTTATGTTCATTTGTCATATTTTCTTGACTTTCATCTATCATATCTTCATTTTCTTAATTTTAGATAATTTCTTTTACTTAAAGAACAACATCTAAGCCTTCAATATTTGATTCGTATTTAATCCATTCAAATATACTCTTCTTGCTTTAAATTAAATAAAATTAGATATGAGAAATAAATTAGAATTTTTAAGAATTAAATTAGAATTTTTAAGAATTAAATTAGAATTTTTAAGAATTAAATATGTTACATTAAAGAAGAAACCTAATCTAAATCTGATTTAAATTATTTTAAATCTAAATTTTATTCATTCAATCTAGCCATCCAATTCTTTGTGAGTTTAAGTATAGCGAATTCTTCATCTTAATAAGTTTTTAAATATTCTTCAACTTGATTAAGTTAAGATTCTAGTTTAATGTACTGATTTAAATCTTTATATGTATCAAAAAGATCAATAAAAATTTGTACAGGAAATTTCTTTCTGCCCTCTCCTGAAGAGGAAGTGGCTTATAAAGTTTATTCTTTAATCTAAGCAAGTTAGGAATCGGATCTTTTTACAGCAGAAATTCTTTCAGTAATATCTTTGATTAGAAGTTTTTGTGATTATTAAAGCTGTTTTTGTGTTTATTCGATGAGGATTTATTCTAACTTTTCAATATTGTCAACTCTTTCTTCTAAAATACCTTTTGCATTGATTGACCAGTTGATATTATCAAATATTCTTTCTATGAATTATTACTTTTACTTTAAATCAAGCTTCAAGGCATAAGGAACATCTTTATATTTGTTAGAAGCTTATTGCAATTTATTTTATAAATTTTTTAATTAATCTTATGAGAGAGTATTAATCTTCTTTTCGTCTATTTATGATTCTAAATCTTTGAATAAGTTGAAATAAGCCTAATATTTATCTTTCATCTTTTCTAAATCGCTTAAAAGATCGACAGCCTTGGGATTTTCTTTTGGTATTTATCTTAAGAGATCATTAAATTTAGAAAAAGGGATTTGAACAACAGAGGTAGTATCACTATTTTTCAAATCTGTGGCCTTATTGATCCAAATTGCTTCTGTAAACTTATCCTCCAAGTATTTGACTAATTTAATTTTTGAAGAACGGTTGTTTTCAGGGAGCTTCTAGGCAAGATCAATGCAACTTAATAAATCTACATAAAATCCATTTAATTAATCAAGTTCGAGTTTTTCACCTAATAAATCATCAGATAATATATCTGATTAAATTAATCTTAAATTCTCTTCAAATTATTTATTTTCTTGATCTTGAGATTTTCCATTTTTAGTGATAGGTAAGCTTGCTAACTTTAAAGCACGCATAAGCTTTTCAAAAAATTCCCTTATTGAGACAAGGAAGGAAAGCTATTAGTATTCTTCAGTCATTTTAAGCTTGTATTGTTGCATTTAATCAATCATCTCTTATGCTCTTTTAAATTCTGCAAAAGTAATTTAAAAATCGGCAGTATATTGATTGTTATCCTCAATATTTTACATCATTTCAGCAACTTCCATCTATATTTCTTTACCAATGTTCAGTTTACTTGTCAAATCAATCAAAATGTTGGGATCTAAACTGCTTATAGAGTCTTATAATTCATCTAGTTGCTTTTCAATATCCTCCAAACGAGCAAAGTCGTCAACATATTTTCTTAATTAATTTCTTTATCCTTTCGCGCCACTATCGTAGTTCATATTGATCATATCATCACAATCATCTTCATTATTCTTATTCTTCTTGTACTTCTTTGAAGAGGATGAAAATAAATCTTCTTACTCCATTCCTTCAATTCTATTTATAGCTCCTATTTAATTTATTTTATTTGAACTAACCTCCCTTTTTATATGTATTTTATTTAGATTTCCGCCTAGATTAGATTTTTTGTATATCCTTTGTCTGACCTCTAATTATCTATTGGGAGTGTTTGGATATCTTTTATTGATTAATAATAATAATTTATTATTGCACTTTTTTGCGTTCTAATTACTTTATAATTTGCGTTTTTATTAGTTTCCCCTTTTAATTAATTTTAAAATTCAAATTCAATTTCATAAGTCCTACTTTTATTTGTTAAAAAGATTTTGGCGCAATCTTTAGTCTTTAAATTTTGTAATCTAATGAATGAAAAGACTATTAATTAATTAGTGTATTAATGGGATGGATGTGTAAATTGCTCATTGTTATTTTCTAAATAAGCCTTGCATTTTATAAACGAAATTGAATAAATAATAAATGATGTGTTGTTTTTTAATATAATAAAAAAGGATACATACAATATAAATATCATCTATTTTCTAATTAAAAATATTATATTTCTTATTTAAAATTTTCTAAAAAAAGAAATAAATAAATAAAATAGATTTTATAGAAGTAAAAATTTTAATGTTGTAAAATTAATTACTTTATTATTCAATTACTTATTCTTTCTCTTAATGCTATTTCTTATGATAATTCTCATTATCCTTTAACAAATAAGGAATCATATTGAATTAATTGTTTATTCTTTTACTGATTATTTAAATAAGGTTGTGGTAGTTTTTTTATAAATAAATATATTTAGATTGATTGAAAAATTGAATAATTTGTTAAAATTAAAGATTTAATTTTCTTTAAATTATTGAATAGATTTATAAATCTTTAATTGAATACTTAATATTGGATTATTAACATGCTTTTTATATACAATTTCTATTAAGAGATTGTTAAAAGATCTTAAATTGTTTATAGAGTCTAAAAAAGACTTATTTAATAATAATACTGAGAAACAAAGAAAATGGAGGAATATTTAAAATAAGATATTAAATCCCTATCGAAAGAAAAGAAAATCATTTATATAGAACCTAAAAGAGATCATCATTTTACAATTATTTGGCTACATGGTTATGGTGATACCCATTTAGGATTTTATGAGCTTTTTTCTGATAATATCAATCCATTTGGAGAGCATACAAAGATTGTTTTACCTTGTGCACCTTTAATAAAAACGAAAGCTCTTCCTGCTTTTAGAATGAACAGTTGGTTTGATATAGAACATTTATAGGCATAGGATTTGAAATAAAATAATGATCAGGATGGAATATAACAAGCATTTGAATTCATTTCTAGAATTATTTAATTTGAAGTTTAGATTCTCAATAATCAGTTTGAAAGAATATTTCTAGGAGGATTCTCTTAAGGTTTTATATTAAGTTTAAAAGTGGGACTTGAATTGGAGCAGAGATTGGGAGGAGTATTAGGTTTTTGTGGATTAAATTACAATTTTAATGATAGACACAGAAATAGACTACCTCTTTTTATTGGAATTTCTAAAAATGATTCTGTAATAAACTTCTAATTAGCATCTGAATCTTTTGAGGAATTAGAAGCTAATAGAAAAGATTATAATTTCTGCTTATTTATTGACTAAACAAGTGGGCACACAATAAGTGCTTAGGGATATAAAAAATTAGAAGAGTATTACAGCTAATTATAAACTAGATATGTTTAATGAAAATGATCAAATATACTTACTATTATACTATAAAATATAAAAATGATTTTACTTGGCTGCTTGGATAGGTTGCTTGCTTGCTTACTGTTAGGGAATTTGTAGATCTTTTAAAAAAGTTTCAAAGATATTTACTATTTAAATTATTATGTTAAAATTTGAAGAATATAAATACATGTTAGCTCATAAGGTATATGTAGAATTTGACTTACTTACTTCAAGTATTGCTCAACTTTCATGATTTTTTTACAGCTTCTTTATTTACTTATTTTAATTTATGTTATTAATTAATTCTTTTATTATGCTTTATATTTAGATATACTTAAAATTACTAATATTTATTTGAAAAAACAACAATAATTAAAAGAAATAATAAACATAAGCAAATCCTATAAGCTACAAATTATCTAAAGTGCATTTTAATCTAAAATAATTATACTTGCTATTAAGAAAAAATCTTAGAAGAATAGAATAAATAGAGAAGGTCCAAATGGACATAAAAGTAGATTATGCAAGAGAGAGATCTCTATCTTTAGATTAAAATTAAATAATTTAAGAAGCTAATGAAAATAATTATGTTAATAGCAAATAGAAATAAACTCCATCTTAATCTAGGTCTTAAACTAAAAATGAAGAAGAGATAGATGATATGGTTAAATACATGAAATCGCTCAAAGAGAGCTTCAAAGCTCAAACTGCTAGATCAAAGGAGTCAATTGATATCAAAGCTCTCATTAGCGATGGAGATGGAGAACAAAAAATAAATCAATTGAATGAAATTTTAGAAGAAGAGTAAAATTAAAATAATGATGATTAAATTACAGATGCTCAATCTGTAACTAATGACAGTGATTATTTCAAATAAGACAGTGCCGATTTTGATGATTTAATGAAAAAAACTCAGAATATCAATTTCTGTTTTGAAGATTCTAATAGCTATTATGCTTCGTGGAGTTGGACTTAATTCTTTGAATTCTTCTTCTACCACTTAATATTTTATTTTTTAGGGCCCTTTTGTGTCATAGTTTTTTATCCTTTTAATAAATCATACCTTTATAGGAACTTGGGCTTTAATTTAGGCGGAGATTTTAGCTATGTACAACTTGTCTTATGGCTAATTAATTTATTTATGACAATTGCTTATTTTATAATTCCTGAGACACAGAAATTTGTTGAGCTTTTTGAAATTTACAACATGTGGATTATGATTATTTTTCGTATTTTTTCGATATCTTGTAAGTACGCAATGCTGCATCCTATGAGGATTATGTGTTACAGAAGGAGAAGATTATCAAAGGAGGAAAAAATCAAAGATTTTTATTTGTATGATTGGAAAAGATAATCTGATTATATTTTAATCGAAGAACTCTACTCAGCTTAATAAAGAAATGAAATTGATTTAAGGTTATTTTCTAATCACTTTTTTGATGATTTGAACTAGCCCACTTACAATAAATTATGTGAAATTCAATAAAAATAGCTTACTTCTTTTTAGTTTTCTCGTATTTCTAAGGCTTTTTTAGGTAAATATGCTAACAAATTAGCTGAAGAAATAGAGGAATTTTCTTAGTAAGAATAGCCTGGATGCAGAAAAACACAATACTTTAATGGGATGGTCATTCTTCACTATTTGATTGATTAGTTTAACTTTTAGTTCCAATTCTACAGAAAAAACTATGTAGTATTTATCTTTGCATTTTTAAGATCTATCATTTGGTTTGTGTATATTTTAGCTCATGATCCTCATCTCTTCATGGAATTCGGGTGGTTCGAATCTATCATTGGAACTTGCATGGTTATATTTAATTTCACATTATATGCAGCCATCGGCTTCTTCTTACTTGGTGTACTTTGCGATTCCCATAGAATCAATTACCTAATGATTCAAATGCTCTTTTTAATTAAGCCAAGAAAGGATTAAAATTTTCTTGAGACGAAGAAAGTTTTACCAACACTTAATTTAACTTGCAGCAATAACTTCAAAAACTGGATTTAGATGAGAAGACTTTCAGTAGAGTATGGTAAACGTTTCTGGAAGAGGGGATAAGCGAATTTAAGCTTCCTACTTCTTTATTCATTATATCCTGTTATTTGCATAATCTTACATCTGTTAGATATATTTTCTTTTTGTGAGTTAGAGATTTGGTATCTCACTTATGATTTCGCTTTGATTTCTTTTTGTGTTGCCCTGTGTCTCTACTTTTCAGCAAGTATAAACTACTCCTTTGTCTATCATATATAAATTCTTGAAGAAATTAGGATTGTCTTTAGAAATCTATTGAGAGAGGATCTATTGAAACATAAGAATGAATTTTCTAATTATTTGTATAGAACCATTCTTAAATATCTAAGGATTAGAGCTGAAAATAATAACGAAATTATCTAAGAGTATATCTCCCAAATTATTGAATCGATTGATGATTCTAAAAATGAGCTATAGCTTCTAGAATCAACCGAACCCTTCCAATGCTTCGGTTTTACAATAACATTTTCTATTCTCAAAAGTGGATTGCTATTTCTTTTCTCTATTTTAACTTTTTCCATAAATGTATATCTAAAAACACATTGAAGAAATTCTTTAATCAAGCAAGCAAACTAACTAATAAACAAACAAACCTCTATAAAAAACTATCTAAAAGATTAATATAAATATAATAAATTCTATCAAATATTTTCTGTTAAAATTATTAAAAGTTCCATATAAATTTATATCAAACAAATAGTTATTTTTTAAGCAACAAAATTGAAAAATATCATATTTACATTCATTAATTGTTAGTTAATTAATTCATTACTTATATTTAAAAATTCTAAAACAGTTCCAAATTCAAACAAAAATTCTTTAATTACCAATTAATTAGTAGTAAGTAATTTTCTAGAAATAATCCTTATTTTGAAATAAAATGGGAATAGAAATCAAGCAAAAAATAGATGAAATAGATTAATTATCTACTCCTTAAAAAGAATGCATTATAGAAACTCTTAATTACTTAAATAAATTAGGTTACAGTGTATAATTAGAGTAGATTTCAATGGACTAATTAGAAATATTATTAAAACACAAAAAGATTGAAGGGTTATTATTTTTAATTAAGAAAATAACATTATTGCAAATAATTTTGATTGTAACTTTAGTAATTAATGAGTTAAATATTATTAAAATCGTATAAATTAAATTAATTTTATTAAAAGAAATGTATTATGAAGATGATATTCGGAAATTAGAGTCAAATATTAAATAGTATATTCAATCTATTTCTTTCAATCTGTAAATTATCTTTAACTAACTACTTTAAGTTATCAATTTAAAAACCAAGTTAATAGATTCCTTCAAAATTAGAAGAATTATAGTTGCTCATCAGTGTCCTAATATTAAGAACATTCAATATAATAAGAGTAAAATTATCCTTTTATTAATCATTTTTATGATAATTTTTATTTCTAGATTTATCAGAAATGTTAAAGACTGGTTAAAAATATAATAATATTTAGAGAATAGCGAAAGATTAAGAAAAGTTAAGCTGCGGTTTTTGTAATTTAAAGAAATTTATCTAAGAAGTAATAAAAGAATTTTCACTTTAAATAAAGTTCAAATAAAACAGAAGAAATCAAAATAGATAGGACTCTTGACGTAATTTCAAAGTTAGTTAACCTCAATAGTATTTCTTTTTATTTCTTGTAATAATACATGATATATTTCGTTTAATTTTAATATTCAATCTTTACAATTGAAAATATCAAAGAGATGCAGAATCACTAGATTTTCTCCAAAAGTTTACAGAAGTGATTTCAAGTTTTTAGAAAATAAAGAAGCTAAAATTAAGGACAAAGTAAGGATTTATTTGAATTCAAATTGATTGTAATAATAGAATTTAAGATGAGAATAAATTAAGTAAATACAGTAGTGTATTTAATAATATCTCTAAAATAATAAATTTAAATCATTTAATAAGTCTTTCTTTCAGGCAATCTTTTTTAGAGATGTGTTAATGAAGTAAATATAATTAATTAATATTTAGTTTTAATGTGTTGGAAGGATAACTTCCTTAATATTTAGGAGATCTAATCAAACTAATTAATCTAAGATCTCTTCATATAGATCTCAAGTAAAAATAATTTGTTAATTCACAGTAATACTAATATGCTTAAATACCTAAGCTTACTAGCTTTAAATTTAGATTGCAGTAAAACTTTTAATTAGTTATTTAATTAAGATTTTAGTTATAAGAAGACTATAAAAAGATTGGTTTTTATGGATATATATTTTGATTAATTATTTTACGAGTGACAACAATAAATAAACATAATAAATAGTATTTCTCTGTAAGATATCTTTTGTGCAATATTATTTTTATTCAAAGTAATAAAAGATAAATATCTTTCAAATTTTATTTTAATTCCTTGTTTATTTCGTTGTTTATCTGTTACTTATTAGAATCAGCACTCGATTAAATCATAGAATTTATTAAACATTTATAAAAAATAATTTCTCAAAATAAATAAACGAAAGTTAATTTATATTTTTTACTAATAAATTTGCCAATCAAATTATAATCTTTTTTGATTAGGTAAGCCTGGTGTTAATTATTAGATAATAATTAAAGCAAATAACATAGTATTTTTGATTCTAATTTAGGATAAGTTGTGAGTAATTGATTGGTTATGGAGTAAACTTTAAAATAACCACTTAATAGTATTAATCGAGATTTTGATTTGAAAGAAATAGATACAAACAATAATGAATCTCTATCATCATTATCAGTTTAAAATGATTACTCTAATAGCATTTAGAAGAAATAATAACTTGTGATTAATAATGTGCCATCAATAGATTCATAAAACAATATTACAAATATGTAGAACTAAAATTACTTCTTGGAAAATAGTAATGAGGACAATGCTTAGTAATTCTAGGGGATGTTCGAAAAGAGTTCGCTAGAAGAGAATAGTAATAATAGAGCATTTAAAGAAATCTTAGAATAAACACAATTAGAGATAAGCCGTAATGTATCAAGTGCATTAAGTGATAGTGATTATTTTAAATAAGATAGTGTTGAATATGATGAAATGTATACTAATATGACAAAATCTAATTGTTGCAGAGTCAAATTATCTGGAAGCTCTAGCAGTTATGCAGCTTGGAGTTGGAGGCAGTTTTTTGAATTCTTTTTCTATCATTTAGTCTTTTATATCTTGGGGCCTTTTTGCATCATCATATTCTATCCTTTTAATGGGCTCTATTTGTATAAGAATTTAGGGTTTAATTTATTTGGAGAATTCTTTTTCTTCCAAACTTTTATGTGGTTTTTGAATATCTCTATTACCATCTTTTTCTTTGCAATTAAACATGAGAGAGAGTATTTTGAGTTTTTTTAAATTTATGGAATGTGGATTATGCTTTTATTCAGAATCTTCTCTATATCCTGCAAGTATGCAATGTTTCACCCTATATAGGTTCAATTATATAGAAAAAGATTCCTTTCTAGAGATGAAAAAGTAAAAGATTTCTACTTAGAAGATTGGAGGAAATAAAAGGATAATTGTGTAATGGAGGAACTCTACTCAGCATCGAAAAGGAATGAAATAGATTTAGGCTTATTCTCTAACCATTTCTTCTAAGAATCTAATACTTAGGAAATAAAAGTTGCTTTGGGAAAGCTGAAGGATTAACATGTCGAATTTATGAAAGTTTTTAAAAATAAGCATAATAATGGAAAGAACATTATGCCACAAAAGTAAGAAATTTTATCTGAAGAAAATAATGAAAACAAATTAGAAAGTATAGAGGAAAATCTTTTGGACAGTAAAGACGAATATTCGTATCATGGAGTGGTGATACTGCATCATCTAGTTAATTAATTTAATAAAATATACCCAATTTACAATACCTAATACATTCCTATATTCTTTGGGTTTTTGAAATCTATCATATGGGTCGTTTTCTTTTCTATTTATAACCCAGATAAGATCTTAGAGATGGGATGGTTAGAATTTATTGTTGGAGCTGAAATAGTTATCTTCAATTTTATGCTTTACTTTGTTATAGGCAATTTCCTATTAGCATAGCTTGCTGATGTCCATAGAATTTACTACCTCAATATATAAATGCTTTTCTTAATTAAACCTAGAAAAGATGAGAATTTTCTTTCTTACAAGAAAGTACTTCCTACCTTAAATTTAACATGCAGCAATAGCATTAAAAATTGGATTTAAATTAGAAAACTCTCAAGCGAATATGGAAAAAAGTATTGGCTGAGAGGATAAGCTAACACAAGCTTTATGGCACTATATTCTCTATACCCACTTATATTTATCTTTTTGCATTTGCTTGATATTTTCACTTTTTGCTTACTCAATTTATGGTATTTGATCTTTGATTTTGCTGTTATATTTACTTTCGTTAGCATTAGTCTCTATTATACGGCATCAATTAACTATTAATTTACTTACCACGCCTAAATCTTAGAAGAGATTCGTATCATATTTAGAAATCTACTAAGAGAAGATATTTTAATATAAAAAGATGAGCTTTGTAGCTATTTGTATAGAACAATCTTAAGAAAACTAAGGCATTAGTGCAGTAACAACAAAGATTTGATTGTGAAGAGGATAAAATAAATAATTCATTCTATTGATGATGTAAAAAACGAGCTCGTTCTCCATTAAACTAGCTAACCTTTTGAGTGCTTTGGGTTCACTGTTACTTTTACGAGACTAAAAAATGCTATCCTATTTTTGAGTTCATTTTTAACACTATCGATAAATGTATATATAAAGACACATGAGAAGTGATAAAAATTGTAATAAATATAAAATAAAATAATTTATTTTTGTAATTAAAATAAAACAAACAATTAACAAAATATTCTAACTAATATAATTCTAATATATCCTCATACATTTTCATTTTCTAACTTAGTAAACCTTTTTATATAAAGTAAATAAAAGAAGGAGAAGAAGAAGTTCTTCTCTCATAGATTGTTTTTAACAGATTTTGAATCAAAAAAGAATCTCAGCTCTTTAATTAGATTATCCTAAATTGGATTGTCGCTATTTTTTATTCATTTTATTAAATTAAAAATACTTTTTTAATTATTTAAAAATAAATGTCACCTAAGATAAATTTCTATTTATTTGATCGATTTGAGGAATTGTAATGATGTTAAGCCACTCTGAATTATATTAAATAGATCTTCATCTATCTAATTTCCTCTATATTTAAATTATATTAAGTGATGAGTGAAGGAAGGACAGATAAAAAATTAAGGTACTCTAATTTTAGAATCAGTTGATTAACAATTATGCTGTTGAAAGCTTATTGTAGAAACATAAATCCTTTTTAATCTACAGATTTATTTCCTTTGTTACTTATCTAGATATTTCTTTTAATATTTAAAGTGTTAATGTAATGAATATAAATTATAAATGAGATTACCCTAAATTTAAATAAAGGTAAGTCAAATCTCTAACTTTAATTAATTCATCTTTAATAAATTATAATCCCTTGTTGCCAATATTATTAGATCTAAAAGATATTATAATAAGTTAATTAAACATAAGATAAATTTAAAATTATACCTAAAATTCAATGAAAGATGTTTGAGCGAACTAGCAAAAGTAGAGAAAACATTCTTTTAATATTCAAATATTTCCTCTTGAATATTAGAGTTGCTAAGTAAATAAATAAAGATAGTTAAATAAATAAATATTTGAATTTAGCTGTGAATTAAATGAAGTTACCTTGCCCAAAGAGTTAATTATTTTAAAGTACTAAAATTACTTAGAGAATTTAATATATAACTAAATCCACTTGCACCAAATCCATTGTTGCTGTATTATTAACAAAATCTATTTAAGATAAATCAAAATAGATGAAACAAATAAATTACCAAAGTATCAAAGATAAAATCTCTAGATTTTTCATTTATTAAAAAGTCATTGTTAAATTCACAAATCCTTTATCACCTATTCTATTGTTACTTTTAATTTTAAAAATTACATTTTCTATCTAATTAAAATATTCATATATTTATTTTAAATATATTTATTGCTTCAAATAATTTTGATTATCTAACTCACTTAAAGAATGAAAAAATGTATTGAATTATATCTAATAAATAATTAAAAGTAATAATAAGATACCTTAAATTTAGTTCTAAAACAGTTAATTTATTAAGTTCATAAATCATTTGTAATAAATCAAAGCATCCCTTGTCAGCTATTGCATTTAATCTTAAAAAATAATTTAAATGAAATTAAATGCATTATTCTTTTATGTAATGTTGTGTTTTACTTCAAGTTTAACTTTAAACTCTCTAATTATTTTATTTTAGCAAAACCTTTTGATAATTCTAAACAACCATCTTCTTGTAATCTATTATTGCTAGTTAATTATTAATAAGATTGATGTTAAGTTTAAATTAAAATTACCATAAATTTAAATTAAGATGGGTTAAATTGGAGTTTTTAAAAGCTTTTGCCAGATACTTAGCATTTTAGCTTCCTTAGAGACAAAGTTAATTTGATCTATATATTTATTTTTTAACATGTTTAAAATTGACAAATGTAAGATACTTTTTATTTACTCTAATCCAAGACTGAGTTTTTTCAATTTTTCTTATTTTTTCAATAGAACAGTAAATTGGGAGAATTCTTCAATATATATTTGGCTATCACTGTATTTAAAAACAATATTTATGATTAATTTTGGATATAAAATTGAATAATTTACTTGACTTCGAGAGTGAATTCCTACAATTAATTCAAATTGAGTAATATCAAGATATATTACAGTATCTCTTTACATACTTTATTTTTTTCATAGCAGACATTTCCCCATGGACATGTATAAGAGTTTTAAATAAATTTTAAAACATCAAAGTCCCCTTGCCTATTTAAGATGCCAAATAACATTTCTAAATCAGAACTTGTATAGAAAGGATGTCTACATATTTATTTAAACAAAAAATGAATGTTTTTTAAATCCAATTAATTTAGAGATAAAAATTTACTATCCTAAGGTTATTTGGATCTTTTTAAATTTATAGGAATTATCAATAATATCTTGGAAAGACTTAACAGATAAGATTTCAAGTGATTCTTTAATATTTTATTAATAAATTATAGTGTGATTGCTAGTAAATATCTTTTTCTCTTGCTAACTAATCTCTAACAAGTACTCTATAATTTTTCCTCTTTTATTTTAATCTAATGAAATCATTTCGCATGCTTTTTTATATAAGAACTAATCCACTTCTTAATTCTGAGGTATTTAAGCCTTTCCTTATTAAATATCACTTATAAACTATTGGAAATTCATTTTTTGTAAATATTTAGTAAATAACATCTCTAAAATGATCACGCCCAGAGAATAGATATCTGTCTAATAAAATATTTATTTTAAATTGTATCAATTTTCAAAACTAAATTTACTGCCAAATTCACTTTAGATTAGTTTTAAGATTTGTTAAAAGAATTCATTATTTTTTATTTAGATAGGAAGTATAATCTTTCGTGCAACTCTGGAGAAACATAAGGTATAAAAGCTTTCTTTTAATCAATCTATTAATTTAGAAAATAAGATCATAGAAAATTATAAAATAATTTAATAATAGTTAATACCTTATCGATATTTTTATCATACATAAAGATATTTTGATTGTAACCTCCAATCACTAGTATTAATTATAAATTACCTTTAATATCATTTTGATTAACTC
Source organism: Tetrahymena borealis (assembly GCA_000260095.1). Taxonomy (NCBI): domain Eukaryota; phylum Ciliophora; class Oligohymenophorea; order Hymenostomatida; family Tetrahymenidae; genus Tetrahymena; species Tetrahymena borealis. The sequence continues at coordinate 255,993 of JH651247.1, read as the reverse complement.
ATTAATTTACATATTTTTATTTCAGTATTTTTTAGTATAATAGTGGATGGAGACAGATCCAAAATAGTGAAAGATTCTAGATGAATCGTGCAAATAGCATCAATAATCTAAGTGACGATTTTATATAAAGTCTATTTATTCATAGCAGCTTATGTAAATTTATTTTTATCAATAAACTACTAAAGTGTCATTGCTTTATATATAAAGTTAATAAATAAGTAAGTTAGTAAATATCATTTTCAAATATATTCTTTTGATAATAAAAATATCATTTATTTATACAAATATCATTTTTGAATTATTATTTTATTTTTTAAAAATAAAATTGATGCTATCTATTCTTTTAAGAGTTAAAAAATCTTAAAACTGACTTAATAATAATTTTTACGGTATTCTTCAATGTAGCTCTCATATTTACTCTTAGTAAATTGATAAAATGAATCTCTTTGTGAACCCTTAATGGGTTTCATATAAAGGCACTTTACAATTCTTGGATGATTTATTTTTTCTATATTCTTAGACTGCTTGTTCATATACTCTAATTGAGAAGTATTAAACTAAGAAATATTCTCAACATGAATACAGAATACTCTCCCTGTATTTATTTCTATTCCTTTAAACCTAATCATGTAGGGATCTTAGGTTAAAATATTTATATGTTTGAATTCATTTTATTCTTCAAAATGATTTAACAAAGCTTCATGCCATTTATGGTCATACAAACTTTTGTCAGGAATGCTCTTTAGTTTTAATGTATAAACTTATGTTTAACTGTTGCCTTTAAATTATTTATTTTCTTCTTCTAAAATATCTCTCAAATGGCTTATTGTGCTTCCTCTTAACATTATATTTGGACTCATTAAAATTCTTTTAATAAGATAGTTTTTAAAAAATTATTAATAACTAGAGAGTTATTTAACTTAGGTTATAATTATACCTTGCTTTTTCTATCAAAAACTAATTAGCACTTGAAAAATTATAAGGATTGATATTTGTATTATCCTACAACAAAGCCATGTTTCTTATTCTTTCTCTAGGATTGAATTGAGAAAATGCTACTACATCGAGTATCATAAGGCCAAGCAAATACAAATCAGTCTTAATTTTATTATTAATTTTTATCATTGAAAACATTTAATAAATTTAAATACTTAGAGTGTGTAGTATTTTTACTAATTTTCTCCATATGAAATAGAATCTGAAGAGTATTATTTATATTTATCTATGACATCTTTGTTTCTTTGTTCAGGACTTTTGAAATAAATTAATTCGAACTTTTTATAAATTATACAAATATTTATCATTCCCAATATATTTTTCTATGTTTTATTTACATCTAATGGTTACACATTAAGTCTAAAGACATCAAAATTTGCTATTAATTAGTTTGTTTTATTTAATAAAATATTATTTTTAAGCAAGTAAAAGAATGTAAACTACTTACTGAATTTGATTTCATTGTTGTTGTAGATAAAGTTATCAGGCATTATATTTCCAATTGGTATATTTAAATAATGTAAAGCAGCAATAGCATCAAATACTTAAATGATAATTGAAAACTATAATTCCAAGCTAAAATTTTTGCTCATGCTCTTTTCATTCAAAAATTATCTTAGTGTTTCTTAATAGTGTATTTAATCATAAAATAATAATAAATAAGAGCAAATAGAATTAGATTTTTTAAGATAATTATTAATTTTTCAAGGTTAATTTTATTAGATTTTTACATTTAGGCTCAAAATGCTCCAATTTTTCAAAAAATAGGCCATATTGATCATTCATAAACCTCTTTAGATAAGATAATTGCCTAATTTTTAAAATTCTAGGGTGATCCATCTTTTCTATTTCATCTAATATTTATTTTGGTGCAGAAATTGTTTTTTCATCGTACATGGTGATATTAGTAAATCTTAGAGTGATGTTTTCATTAGAGATTTGATTTGTACCTACAAAGCAAACAGTTAATCCATATTATTAATCTATTCTTACATCATCTAATTCCTCATGCTTAGATATTTCTTCATACATCAATTACAATAAACTTTAAGAAAATGATTGTTTGTATTTTATCTCTCCATAATCACTATCCTTACCTAAAAAGGTATTTTTTCCAGCCATTTTATATGTATTTATCAGTTATAATTTATATTTTTATTCTAGTTATCCTCAAACACTTAAGTGAATTAATCTATTTCTTTTATTATTTTTTTTCTTCGATAATTTAAAGATTGTTTTTGTTTTTAACGAATAGATTAGTAAATTAAAATCATCAGTCAATAATCAATCTATCGCAATTTTATTTTATTGGTTTCTTTATTAGTATTTAATTTCTAAGAATAAAAACTTTTTAACCACAAACCAATTTTAAAACAGGGAGTAAAAGGAAATATCTATTTAAGAATATTTTTCATATTTAAGGTTAATTTAATTTAAATTTATGTACTTTTTTGTATAAAATTTAAACCAAATTCATAATTGCATTAATTAAAATATTTTATTAATTATCTTAAATTTACTATTTAAGCTTTTAAACATTTAACCTCACAATAGCTAATATTCATTTTATATTTATCTTTTTTCATTTAAATTCATATCTTTCTATTCTTTTTGGTGTTAGGAATATCCAATTATCATTATACTTATGACAAATTAGGATTATGGTGTATCTTTAATTTATTAAAGGAAAATTGACTAATTATGTAAATAAATAAATATATTTCCTTTAAAAACACTATGATAATAACATTATAGTAGATGGGATTTATAAGGTTTTATTAAATTTAGTGGCAGATGATATAAGATTTTACTACTAAAGACTTAATGGTATAGTATTATCTATATAAATGGAATAATAGTTTAATTTCAAATCTATAAATGTATTGGAATAGATGTTTATCTAGAATATCCTATTTAAAATTCTACATCTTTTAATAAAGTTGAGTTAATGGAATAATAATAATTAAGCTATTATTTTATTTTCTGACGTAGATTAGTTTGAATACTATTAATTTGGAGCAGAAGGGCTGTAAATTAATTCAATTGGCTATTATGATTTTTCAGAATAAAATTTAATCATTTATTTAAAAAATTAAAGTGATACATTTTTATTACATATTAATATCATAATTAGGTATAGGTTCAAATAATTTTAGCAAATAGTTACTAGCCAAAACCAATGATTTAGCTCCATTAAAAATATGCTCTACGTTTGGAAAAGATGGGATTGAATTCTCTGTGCTTTTTCTTCTTATTTTGGTTTGCAATTTATATCCTCTTGATGGTTATCAACCACTTAGGACCTACACTTTATTAATCTCAATTAATAAATTCACACACATATAAATGCGTTGATGAATTCCTAAACAGAACCTCTCAAAATACTATTAAGCTTCCTTATTTTGTTTGCAATTTATCTTTTAAACCACTAGAGTAGGGTGTAAAAGATACATTTTTGATAAGGGTTGTTGCATTATTAAATAATAAAAATGATACTATTAGCAAATAAGAAAAGTATTAAATGAATTTGAGCTTAGTTGAATTAGTATAAGATTAATAAATAAGTGATAGCAATTCTTTAACAATGAAAGAGTTAGAGTATGATGAAAGATTTCCACAGTTGAATGAAACTGATTATAATAATGCATGGAAAATAGTTAGAAATAACGAATAAAAGACTATATCATTTAATTGTAAAAACAATACAGCATAAGGCTAGAACTTCGAAGGGTGTTTCAGTGATCCTATTTTTGAACAAGGTAAAGAAGAGATCAAGAAGGAATATTCTTTCTTCATTAGGATAAATAAATCAGTAAATGAGAATTGTTAACTAAAAACAAATAAAACTAATAATAATTCATTGAGAGTTTTACATAACTATGAGAAAGAAACATATTTAAGTGAAGACTAGTAGATCTTAAATAGATTAATTGAAGATACAACCTCTCAAGAAACTGAAACTGAGTAGTAAAACCAAGAGAAAAAAGAGAATGTTAGCAATAAGATTAGAAAGATATTATTTTAGGTAAAATACAAAAACTCTAATCATTAACTGGAAATGATAATGAAATCCCTTTACAGTATTGTCACTGCAGGTTTTCTCATTTACACTTTGGTAAGTCTTAAAAATTTCTATGCTGACTAGTTAATTAGTATCCAAAAATGGATAAGATATTTATTAGCTTTCCTACTTGTCTACAACAGCCCTTTACATCTCTTTTTCCCTTTGAATAAATCTCTTTTCTTGATAACACGCGTGTGTGAACTCATTTTCCTTTCTCTAATAATGTTTTTCTGGCTAAGCATTAAATCTATGAACCGTCCTAATTCTAATACTTCTCAAAAGACTAATAATTAATAATCTCTAAAGGGAGTTAAGAATTTCTTAAAAATTATATTAGTCTGTCTTCATAATGCCCCCAAACTCTTTTTATCATTTTTTGTAATTGGAGGAGCAGCATCTGCTTTAAATTAAGATTCTGAAAGAGGTTTTAGCAACTTTGATAATGTAGATTTGATACATAGATTAGCAATTGGAACTTTCTTCATTTACGGATTATGTATTTTCGGAGCTATGCTTAAGGTGTGCATTGAAAGCACAATAGATACTAATTTTAAATTCCTTTGTTATTTCACTTACTCAGTTTTCTTTACTTACGGTTATATTTGTTACCAAGAATTTTACATCCCTGAAGAAAATCAATCTAGTTATTTCATGCTTAATAAAGAGAGTATACTTAATATTTATATGTATGTTATTTGTTATCTGTATTTACCAGTTGAAAATAAGAATGATGAGTAATAATATAACTTGGATCATAATCCTGATCATGAAGATGAAGACGATGAACAAAAGCACAAAGAAATTATTGGAGAAGTCTATAAAGATATAGAAATGGATGAAACAATTAAGAATCACTCTTAAATTCATAATACTTCTGCGGAATAGAAAAAGTAAAAGATATGGGAATCTATCCAAAAGAGTATGGAAGATGAAGACGAAGAGTACGAAGAAAAGAAAGAGGAAGATTCAGATAGCTTGTCATCATCTTCTTCTGATGATGATAATTCTAACAAGAAATCTTCAGCTAAGAAGTTTGGTCATTAATAAGGAAGTGATGAAAAACCCAAAAGAAAATCTTCATCTAATAATAAAGAAAAGAAGAATTACTAATAATCACAAGGAAGATAGTAAAAGTTTGTTGATGATGCTTAAGAGGAGTTAGACGATAAAGAATTCATTTATGAATGATGAAATACTATAATATAATTTATTTCTAGAGCATTTCAAATAAAATTTAATTTTATGTATGTATACACGTATCTATCTAACTAAAATTAACATTTGATAACAAAATATATTACTTTTCAACTACAGCAATTAATAACATTTAAAATAATTTAATTTTTTTGAGAATAAGTAGTTTTATCAATTTTACTTTTATAATAATTCATTTTTTGAATGGTATTTATTTATCAGAAAACATTCTTTTCATAAATCTTTATTTCTATAAATAAAATAATTATTAATTTGCGAAAAATTTGCTAAGAAAAGAACTCAGTCTAAAATAAGAATAAGAATATTTTACAAAAAAACATTTTGTTTAAGTCTTAAGCATATTATTAAAGTTAGCTTATTTAATAATTCTTCTCTGAAATTATGATAAATATTTAATTGTTAATAATATTTTAAAACTCTATTTTTTATTACAGTCTTTTAGTGAAATTATTATTTATTTAAAAACAAAATTAAATAAAACTTAATTGAATTGATTTAGTGTTTAGTATTAATTATTAATAAGGATAATAGGTAATTTTTTATGATGACAATACTAAGTATAGAATTAAAAAAGTATTATTTGTTAAACACTATTTATGTAATTCAATAAAATAGGATTAGCCAAAATAATGCTATAAAAACAAAAAAGGAAAATATTAATTTAAATATATCTTGTTTTGATATTTAGGTTTTACTTTATTCTTAATTTCTAGATTTATTCGATTAAAAAGATGACATTATTTTATTTTTCCAAATATCAGATATAGTAACATAGTTAAATAATGGTGCTTGCTAATCTAAATCTTCATTATCAACTTTAAAAGGTGATTCATTATTTAATTATTAAGATGCACTCTAGAATAAAATACTTTAGCTTAGTATATCATTATGTACCTATCTTCTATTTAAATCTGAATCGTTTTCAATAAAAATGAGATTCTTATTTGGCAGTGTTTAAAACATTATTGGATTGCACTCACTAGTTTTTAAATTATTTTAATTACTTAAGCAAAATGTTGAAGTTTCAATAATTTCACTTTCAAATATTTATTCTTATCCTTTTTATTATTGTTATTTGAAATTAAAAAATTATTATTACTCTTATTTTTATTATTTCAATTTGTTTTCTTATTAATCTTCACTGCTACTTTCAATTTGCTATTTAGAGTACCTTTATCCTCCATTTTTTTATTTTTTATTTTCCTTTATGATTTACGAATCTTGTGATTTTCTTGGTTTCTAATTATTTTAAAAGTGATTAGTATCTTAGGTTTCAGGGTTATGGATATAATCCTCTAATGTAGATTAAAGTAAGGATTCGTATTTATTCTTTAGATCAATGTACAAACTGTTGAGTTCTTTAATCTGTTAACTTTATTCTTAACAATATTATTGATATCTTCGTTTTTCAAGATCTAATTAGTTGATTATAAGTTGACTATCTTCAAAGAAAATATTCCCATTCAAGATACAAGATTCGTGCCTTTCATTCTTTTTCTATTTATTATTTCTTTTATATTATGAAGGAGAATCTACTATTTTATCACCAGTATGATCCACTGAGTGTCTTACTCCATATTTTTAATTTTTAAGCTTGGTTTCAAATAAATTATTTATTGGATCAAATTATTAAACAATGCTAGTTTAGAAACAAGTTGTATAAGGATTTTCTTTATTACTTTTTTACATGGTATCTTTATTATTATCTTATGTAGTTTCTTTATTATTAGAAATCATTGTAAAATTATTTTCTATCTATCTTATTGCATCTGGAGTACTAATCTTTAAAGGGGTAAAGCACTTTTATTATGAAGATAAGATTTTACTTTCATTGGATTTGAGATTTTAATTCTATTTATTTATTATTATTTATTAGTTTTATTATGAAATAATATTCAAGAAGTAATGACTCAAGCAAGGTGACTATATTACTGAATATTACTCATAAGATTTCTCAAACGATTCAAAAAACCTGTAAAAAAGAATACTTAAATTAAATATATGTTCTCCTCTAAATATGTTATTAGATTATAAATTTCTATTAAGATCACTTTAAATGCACTTGTTCTTGTGACTTACTTAAGAATTTTTATAAAGATTTTGAGAGAAAGTATACTTTTTCTGTTTAGAGCTTGACTATTTACTACTGATTTATATTCTTAAAGGAGATTAAGAGCAAGGTGATGTATTATTTTCATTATTCTTAGCTGGGTATAGATATTTTTGTAAAGTATCAATTTCTTCTTCTTATTTTTTCTACTTCTCATTCTTAAAAGAGTTTTCACTGCATGAAATTTCTTCATATCTCTATAGATTATCATTTCCATTATTTTCTATAAAATAATCATAATTCAAAACTTTATGAATACTTTTGAATGAAGATGTATTTTAATTTTCCTCTTTTTTTACTTCTGGGTTTAGTTAATTTTCTAAAAGCAAAATTATAGCATATCCCAAACCTGTTTCAATCATCTATTAATCTGTTAAATCCTATTTTAGCTGAAGCCCTCTCTATTACAGTTTTATTTGCAAGTAGAGTAGATAATCCTCTTATTCTTTACATTGACATAATAAGAACATATTACTATTTTGGAGAATTCGTTATTTAATTTCCTACTCCTAATCTGTTTTCTATTTTTAAATCTAAGACTAATCTGAAGAATCTTATATGCTTTGTAATAAATTCAATAAGTTAGTCCATTTATTTTTGTTATCTTGATTAGATAACTAATGATCTTCCTTATTATTTTCATAAAGCTATTCTATAATTAACACTATATCTAACATTTTTTCTGTTTAAAATTTTGTTTTTATTTTAAATAATAATATTAAATATGAAAATTATGTCTGTTAAAAATACAGAAATTAGTAATTTCAGAGTGAATTTCAGTGAATTAATCTATTTTTTAAATATTACTCATTTTCATTCAGTTGGTCAGCAGATATTATTTTTAATTTGATTTATATTTAAAAAAAACTAAAATTAATTTTTAGGTGAATCAAGTAATTTAATTAATTTAATTTCAATAATATTAAAAATAAAAGATAATTCTCAATAAATAAGGCTTTTAAATCGAAAGTTATATTTTCATTTACATAAAACATGTTAAAGTATAGAATTCATATTTACAAATAGGTTATTACAAATAATTATCAATATAATAGGCGATAATTAGGAAATATATTAAAAATAATAAATAAAACGTATGGGGCTGGTATATAATGATAATATGAGGTGAATAAATTGATTAATAATCTCAGTTTTGATGAGAATGATATTGAAGAATAAAAACAATAACTGGTTTGTTTGCAATAATCGTATAAGAAGACTAATAAATATTATAAATAGGATAGAATTCTAATTAATTTAAGAATACTAAGTAAAGCAATTTGCTTAAAATAAATATTAGGGAATATTACTATATCAAAATCTTTTAGAAGAAATGATTGTGCAAGATAAGCTTGATCCTTCTGGAATGTTTTCAAAGGCAGGAAGACTTTCTCTTGAAATGTTTACAATGTTGTAGGAAAAGGATTACATTTTAAATAATAAAAGAAAGATGTAGAAATTATCTGATATTCACATTCAGTAATCAATGAATTCTATGTAAGCAAAACAAAAAATGGGCAATGAAAAGCACAGAACATTCTAGCCTCGTACATCCCAATCTACAAAAAATATTCCAACTGTAAACTAACCTTTTAATAAGATGATTTCTCGCGAATAGCAGCAACAATCATAATTGTCTTCAAATAATTAGAAGTTTGGTATGTATAATCCTAAATATCATCTTATCTATGAAAAGAGTCCACTCTACCCTGATTTGGAGAGCTAAGATATTAAGTAAAGAGCGAGAGATTTTTAACTTCAGAACTTGCATTATAACCAATCAGCAAAGAGACTGAAAACAATCCAATAAAAAAAGTAATAGATAGAAAAGTAATAGCAATAAATGCTCTAATAAATACAAAATGAAAGTTAAATAATTAATAATAAATCTCTTGTAGCTTCTTAATTAATTTAACCTACAAATATGAATGCATCTCATGTTCATCTATAATAACAGTAATAGAATAACCTCAATCAATCCACTGTTAATTAGCCAAGCAATAACAATCCACCTATCCTAAATAATAGCATAATCAATTAATCCTCCATTTAAACAGGCAGAAATCTCAATCACTCTATTTCCGATTCTTCCATCTTAGGTATTGACTTTGATAAGCCCCGTTAGCGTGTAGTTGGGCCTATCTAATTTGATAAACAACAAGGAAGAAAGGCTATGATGTCAAATTCTATTCCTCATGATAAACGTTTTGAATATATAGAAATCCCAGAAGTATACTCAAAAAGCTTACATTTACCTAATATTTACTTTGGAACTCAATAGAGAGATCCCACAGTTTTTGGCTCAAAAACAGGGGGTTTAGACTATAATGTTAATTATGATTTGGTTCACCCACGTACAAGCCTCGGTGTACTTGATTATTCTAAGATCTCTCCAAGAAAATCATTCTCTAAGCCCATTTATACACTTAATGAAAAAATTGCAGATGATTATTAATTCTCTCTAGCTCGTTCTAAAAGTTAAATATTGAAAAAAGTTTTTGTTCCTAAGTTTGATAAAATGCCTGGTAGAGATCGTTCTTTGCATGAGAGCAAGCTAGAATAAATCGATATAGATATAAATCATTTCAAATCTAGACATTAATGAGTTGTTTTTAAAAAGATTTGAAGAAGGGCAATTTACATACAATAATAAAATTATTATTTATTTTAAGAGTTGATGCAAATTATATATTAAAATACATACTTAACTAGCTTTAAATATTTATTTATTTTATTCAGTAATTATTATTTTCATTCAGAATAAATTTATTGCAGAAATATTAATTTAAATTATTTTATCAAAAGTAATAAATTTGAGAGAGCTATTTATGTGATAGAATTAAACGTAATTAGTAATTAAATTGTAAATGTTTATTTCATACTAAAATAGAATTCCTACTTTTAAGATATGTTTAAAAATTAAATCCTATTTTATTTTAAAATAATGATTTATTGTGACTAATAGAATGCCTGCTTGTATGTAAAATTAATAGTAAATTATTGGATTTGCAAAAAGACTTATTTATTCTTAATATATAACAAAGATATACCATTTATATATATGAAATTATCAAAATTTATTCATTTTTAATAGAAAGATTATTGATAATAGAAGATATTGAAGAATTCAAAGGGTTTTCAATTCAAGAAGGAATCCATACAAATATATAGATTTCTTGCTAACGAAGAATAAAGAGAAGAAGGGAAATATTAAAATACACTAAGAAATTACAATAAAAATATTTGCAATAATTCGAAGAAAAGGTCAAATAATAATATCATCAATCAATAAATTAAGAAAAGAAATAATAAAGGAAGAGAAAGAAATGTCTAAAGCTTACTACTTCGTTAAGAATTTCAGTTGGGCTGAAGTTTCCAATTTATTGTGCTATGGTACCAAGCATCCCAGCATTCTCAATCATTAATAAAAGGTTACCCGTCTTTATAGGTGCGGAATTAAAATAGATTAAAGTTTGAAATGAATTCGAATCAAAAAAATTTTAGGTCTGATCAATAATTACATACTTCTTTCCTTCTTAAAGATTAAGGCAAATATTAGAAAAGAAAGAGTGTTGAATAAAGATAAATACTTCATATTTGGAAATGAAAATGAATAAATAATGGGATAAATCTATTAAATAAATACAGTGAATTATCAGAGGATATGCATAATGAATATTAGTATTAGTATTGCTAATTTTATGCCATAATTATCAGAAGGAGAGAGTTTATAATTATTCAATTCAACATTATGCATCATAATATTGATTGTCAGATTTAGCGATGATTTCTTAAAAACAATTCAATTAATTACTATAAGATCATTTATAAAAGAAACTCTATTAATCTTTCTTTTGAAATTTAAATTATAGAGCTACTTTAAGAAGAGTATATGCCCATCAAGTTGAAGGTTATAAGATTGATTTCAACCAATACAATTCCAATATTACTACTATTGGCAAGGATTTCAAGAGTATGTTAGCTTTAAAGCCTGAATCCTTAGAATTAAGAGACCTTTATAAGAAATACGAAGATCTTCAAGAAGAACTATTCGACCCTGCTATGATTATTGGTCAGTTTTTACTATCATTATTATTCTAAATCATTTTTATTCATTTGGAATGGATAATAAGGGAATCTAATAATAAAAAATATTTGATTTTTATTAAGCTTTCAATGTAATTAACATATCTTTAAATCTATATACAGATGAATCTAGACCTTATGCTGCCTCTTCTGGAAGATATTATATTTTCGACGACTATGTACACTTTTATTCTATTTTTAATATAATAATTATATAAATTTATGCAATAATTAAAGATTTTCATTATTATTATTTAAATACTTTTAATAGTTACTCAAGTTTGATCCTTATGGTTACTACTCTCCTAAATTGTTATCTGAAAACAGACCTGAAGAATCTATGCCTTTCTATGAAGATTATCCTCAAAATGATTCTCACTGGAATCTCTGGGAACAATTCCCCGAAGGTATTAATTTATCTAATTTAATATACCTAAATAAATGTATTATTTATTACTTAAAAAAGATTTCTAAGATGCTGATTCCGAAAGAACTGCTATTTTAAATTCCAAGCATTGATGAATTTTGTGATTTAAAAGCAAAATAAATGTGTTTATAATGCTTAGTAAGTGTGACATTCGCCTATTACATTACTATTGCTTTAATCAGAATATAAATTATTTATTAGAGTAATAATAGTAAATTCTATAGAGAAAAATGGCACTTTTTGTTGTATTTCAATGCAATAAAGCAATTAAAAGTTTAATCAAAATTAAATTCTCTCATAATTTTTAGCTTTTAATTTAGATTAAATTACCAATAAAATTCATTTTTCATCTTTTTTTTGTTGAAAAATTGCTAATTTATTTATCATTAAGGACAACATAAATGAGAAATTAAATGTTAAATATCATTTAGATTTTATTATTTCAGAATTTATATTCATTTAAATGAAAATTGAAAAGTAAATGAAATTAATTTATAATTAAAAATGAAAATTGGTTTATGTAAAACAAAATTTATTACTTGTAAGAACATAGAAATAAGTAAGTATGACCAAAATTGTATTTAAAAGACTACAAAAATATATAGGAACTAAATATTTAAAGACATTTTATTAAAATTATTATAATTTGTATGAATAGAACAAATATTATGGTTGTTTTATCCATACTATCCATATAGTATAAGTAAAATTTGATTTATAAAATCTTGAAAAGTAATTTAAAATTTTTATTATAAATTCAGAAGTATTTATCTGTGTTTGTTTGTTTGTTTGTTAATTTGATAGGAAAAATGTTGTCAGCAAAGTAATGGACTATAGTTAATTTAAGCGAGCACTCAAACATTGAAATCATAGACTTTTTTCAATATCCTTTCAAGGAAATTTGAGCTTGATTTAATCCAACTGCGAATAATTATATTGTTGTATCTTTCATATTCAAAAAATTTTAAATAGTAATCAATTTTATCTTTAGTTGGAGGGAATATTCTTTCAAAGTGACCAGTCCTATAATTCTCTTCATCAGTTTCAAAGAGTATATTCCAATCTTCAGGTGAGAGCTTTTACAAACAATTATTCTCATCTAAATCTGACAATTCTTTTAAGTTTTTAGAAAAACCTCTCTTCTAATCTGGAACTCCTGGAATTTTTTTTCTTTGGTTGTCTTCATATTTTTTCTTATCATAAGGCTAGATACCAATCAAATTGAAAGTATCACATATAAGAATATGCTTAATTTTTCGATCTAATGGTGATGAACTGCTGAGTGATGGACGCACATTGACTTCAAGTAGCCAAGGCTTAAGAGTATCATCAATTAGAATATCGAAACCATATAACTCGAAGCAATTGGTTCTATGATTTTCGCATTTGACATATTGATCTGTCATATATGGTTCAGCTGCAATACATGTTTTAATAACTATATCTTTTATCCTATCCCATAATTAAGTTGTATTTACACCCATTTCTACATACTTTCTAAATAAGGCTTTAAGAGACCATTTAGATCCTTCATTATCTGCTGTAGCATCTTTATTCTTCTTAAAATTAGGATTATTCTTATTCAGAGAGTAATTGGTTAAATGGACATATCTCTTAGATAATTCCTTTGTGCTTGTTGAGTATTTCTCGGTAGCGAAACGAGTAAGTCCATCATCAAAGATATAAATTCTTAATGGGTCATATGAAGTTACTAAAACATATATACGCAAATCATATTTTAGGCCATCAATTAAATGAGGATTTGCAACATATTCACAAATTATGTATTCTTATTTACGTTAAACTCTACTCTTTTTAGAAATCATTTTTATATTCTTTCCCTAGGCTTAATTACTAGGCTTCATAATCCAAAGCTTCCCTTTCTCAGCATCATCTCTCTTGGCCAAGAATCTATCCCAGTCAGATTAATGTTGCAATATATAAGTATTTGGAATGAAATCATATTCTTAAGGGAATTTTCTTTTAACTTTAGATAAATTCTTCCATAAGCAATCCTTTCTACCCATATTCCAGTATTAAGGAAAGTGGTTTACTTTTTAATATTTCATCATATTTTTTACTCGATTATCTCTTCCAGTACTCCATACCATATTCCAATCATCATCTTCCGTTTCTCTAATTCCTGCATATTAAAATGAATGTCCAATGCATCTATTTAAGCTGTTTGTTGTTACCTTAAATCTATATTGTTAAATTTTAAATTAAGATTTATTTATTGAAATAAATATTTTTTGTTTAATATTTAATGAAGATATTACCTCATATCAAATCTTTTCTCTTCAAAATCCGTGGCGACTACTGTTCTTGATGAGTTTCTTATAATATCTCCACATTAATGTGGGTATGGGAAGAATACAGTGTAAGGACGATTCTCATAAACACTTTTTAAAAGGAGTAATTTGTTATATTAATTAGGTTAAAGTACTGGTGGTTGGAAAGAAGAAGAGCATTCAGTAGAAGGTTCATAGGCAGAATTAATCAATAAATTATCTTCAGGTTCTTCTTCTTCTTCCTCTTCATCACTATCAATATCTTCATCAACATCTTTTGAAGAATCACTATCACTATTATCACCATTCTCTCCTACATTTTTATTGCTATTCTTCCTTAATTAAAAGGATTTTTTAGCTGGATCATCTTTGATCTCGCTTGAACTTTGAATGAATCTTGGAATAACTGCTTAAGACTTTGGAGATGTTTTTTCACTTTAAAATCCTACTTTTAATTCTGGGTTATTCTTTAACAAATAATTAGCCTTCTATTAAAGCAATTCATTTCTCATATCTCCAGCAGGATCAAAATATGTTTTATTTGTGCATTTTTAAATAATTTATTCAATTTTCTCCTCTCTTTATTTTTTAGAAAGAGTTGCAGGATTATATTTATTTCGAATATTTCCATAATTACTATTGTAATTATTCTAACTCGAATACATCGAAATCACATTTTGAGTTCTGTTCAATACATCTTGAGGATTCTAAGATCTGGATGTTCTATCAGGTAAATTTCTTTTTACTGCTGAATAACTTTTGCTAATAACCCTCTCTCTTTCTTCATTATTAAGTAAAATCAAATTCTAATTATTCTCAATAGTCCTATCTATTGATAAATTCATTAGCTATGGATTGTTGATTTAATTTTAATTGGACACTACTATGGTCTGCTTTACTATTATAGGAATTCTATTTTTAAAAATTATTTTAAATTATTTTATTAATTTCATTTTAATATTTACTCTCTTTCCTAATGTATAGGTTTAATTGGACTCTCTAATTATTAGAGTAGATTAGGTTTTAATTAAGGATCTTATTATGAAATAGATCTCATTTTAAGTTAGGCATTAGATTTTATGTATTTGAGAGGAGAAGATATTCTAAATAGCTCAGTTTATTTTATTGGCTTCTTATTTTCAGTGAAAATAATATCACTAGGAAAATTCTATACTCTTCTATTTTTAACTTTATCTATATTACTGCTCTGAGGAGTAAAGGATTCTTTATTATCTACTCCATCTAATCTCTCGGAATCAAAATTAGAATTTTATTCTGTCTTATATACCTAATTTAATATTACTCTATTCATTCTATAATCCTCTTATTAAATATCATAGTCCTGAGTAGGAGGGAATTGCTATTAATCATCGTGCAGCTATCTCTTTGGTATTTTATTAGCTGCAGGCATTTATTCCGATATGGTCATAGAATTTATCTACTCTTTATTCTATCCACCTTCACTTATAATAAAATTTCTGTGGCTGAATTTGCTTGCATCATCAATGGTTAAACTTTTATTTATTTCAAGCTATTATTGTTGAAATTCTTTTATAGGAATTAACTCTGGTGATAAATTTTCGTTTCTACTCTAATCCTCTCCTTTAACATAGGAATTAGGATCTAAACTTCGCTTAGCTGTGTTTAATTATACTAACTCCTGAATAGGTCTAACATAATATGTTGATCTAGCAAATATATCTATCTTTTGCGGTTATGAAGATAACAGAGTATTACTGGCATTGGATCCATAATATAAGGTTTTATTTTATAAAACACTTTATTAAAATCCATTTATTTTTTACTATATATAAGGATTAACATGATTAGAACTTGATCTAAGCTAACTTGTTCTAGTTTAATCGCAAAAAATATTATGCTGAGGATTTAGACCTTTCAATTCATAGTTGAAAAGCTACTAAGAAACTTAAGAGGATAAATGCCTCTTTGCAGCAGAGTAGTTTTTCTTTTTAAAGTATCCATTCTAATGTTAGTAGGAAAAAATCTGACTAGCACTATCCTTTTATACTCCCAATGCTTCTAACTTTATTGATTAATTATTTATGATTTATTATTGTTATTATTATTGAGAAGGCCTTTAAGGAGATTCACTAATAGTTCCTTTTTAATGGTGGCTGCTGCTTGCTTAATTGTTAGTATTCTAAAAGTTATATCCATTCAATTAAATGCATTAAGAGACTTGAGCTTATGAATGAGGCCTTTCAAAAGATATGATATTTTGTATAGGTTTTCCTGCAGAAGCTGATATTTATTGCTGGTATGATATCTAAATATTTTACTGCAAATAACTATTCACCCTTATAGGAGAAGAGTAATTGTTCATTTTTATATCTCTTAAAGCTTAATATTTGCTTCAATAAATAAAAACAGAGAGAATTTCACTGTTAACTAAGATGATTATTACAGGTTTTCTAGAAATCTCAGATATTTGAGTCAATAAAAATGAATAATTGAGATTATTACTAATTGTAATCTGTATTGAATTTAACACTAGAAATGTATTTCTTTATTTAATTAACTTTGCTGAAAAAAAGAAGTAGGTAATAATACTATCAATTGATATCCTAATAAGAAAATAATATAATTACCAATCTTTAAACATTTATTTATTTACAATATTAAATACAAACTATAATCTTAATAAGAAATTATTATTATCATTCATTAAATATCGCAAATTTTAACTTTGTTTATACTTTCTGTCCACAAACAGAAACTTTATTATCCTTTTTTGATAATTTCTATTTTTCAAAGTTGATTCATTCTTCTGTTTGGTTGGAATTATTATGAATAATTTACTAATTCTTTTTTATTGATTGAATCCAATAACTAACTTATTTACAAAATAATTATTAATAGATAAAAATTCTTATTTTTTAAATATCAAATTCTATTTAAAGTAATATTAATTATGTTGAATCAATATCATACAGATAACTAAATAACTCATTTAAAGCAAAATTCATTCATTTTATTTTTAAACCTAATAAATATTTATTATAAAATTACTAATTGGGTTTAAGATTAAACTAAATTCCTTAATTTTTTTGTCAAATTAATAAATTATTTAAACATCTATGTAAATAATTACCTACTTGATAAAATAATAATCTTTGATTTAAATAATAGTAATTCAAAATACAAAAATATTGGATTATAAACAAAAAATCCTTTTAACAAAGAATACTAAAATAAAAATATGTTATTTATTAGGCAAATTAAAATTGTAGTTTAGTTATTAAAATATTTCTTGATTCAAAAAAAAAAAGATATAAATTATTATTTAAGAATATGAGGATTTATAATAATTAGATTAACATTATATAAATATTTTAAATTTGTAGTTCCTTTTAGTTACCTATGATTTACATTAGTTAGTTTAGAAATAATTTTTAAAAAATAAATTCTTTTCTAAAATTTAAAATATAAAATTAATTAAACTGTTTGAATTATTTCTAATATTATTAAATTATAATATTTTATTACATCACTATTATAATTATTTAATAATAAGGGTTTTAATAACAAGCTTTTTATGGTTTAAGAAAAGTTGTTCGACTCTAATATAATTAGAAGAGGAGGATATTTATTTAGATTTGTAATTTATTTATCAAAAAGATATTTGCAATAAAATAGAGAACATTCAAGATATTTAATAATAGATATGTCAGGAGCAATCAGATAAATTAGCAATTTCTTAAGTAGAAATAAGCCAACTATTTGGCATTTCAGAATAACTAGCTCTCTAAGTAGTCAAAAGTAAAGTTATTCAATCAATTAACTAAAGGATCATTTTTTGAGAAGCTTATTTCAGAATTTTAGTATTAATATGATGATATAACTTTCAACAACTCCTTATCTACATTATTAAGATTATAAAATTAATTTTAAAGCTTGGAAGAAAATTTAGAATACTTAAGAGCTATGAGACATAAAGAAGGATAAGTTTTTGCATTATCTATTGCATCATCCTAAAGTATATAATATAAATTCAATATAGCATTTATATCTTACAGTTTAAATCATTAAATAATCTTTAAACATAATCAATATTTCAATATGCTAATTGATATTATAAAAAGAATCCAGAGATACTGCAAGAGTTATTACATTCTATGATGCTCTTAAGCAAGCAAGTGAAAAGCTAAGGTAATTATTAATTATAAACTGAATAGTTCGTATTAAGAAAGGGTTAAAAAATACTTTTTAACAAATATTAGAGCTCCTTTATACAGCTTTGCTGAAGACCAAGCATTAGGAGACTCTTATTTGTTGCTTAGTTTAGGTGAATAAGTTACTGCAAGTAAAATTTTTAATTTTTCTACTAAAGAAAAATGAAAATAAATTAATATGTTATTTAATTTCTAAATAAATAGATCCTTTCAGTATCATTGGAAGTATAGCATTTTATTATTGTGAATTTAGGGATATTATTAATACTAGTTGAATAGGAATGTTGAAAAATATAGAAAATAAAAATATCAATATTATTAAATTAATAATAAAGGTATTAATAGCAGAATTAACTACATAAGTTTTGAAAATCTTTTTGAAAGACTTGGAATTAAGTATGATGTTTATAGTAAAATATTTTTCTTTTTAGAAAATACGTTGTTTATCAATTAATTAATAATTCATAGCTAACTCTACTCCTGCATTCTTACCTTCTAGAAAACCATCTCCTACTGATGTTTAGTTAGCTGAATAATCAAATAAAGAAGTATTAGAAGCTATCTAAAATATGATTATATAAAAAAGATATAAAGTATTTTAAGGCAAGGTAAATATAATAAATAATTTCCATTTTATATATAGATATTATTTAAAATGCAAATAATAGGGTATTACTCCTGAATAAGCTAAAAAAGATCTCTTAAGTGGATAAACTTTTACTGCAGAATAAGCTCTCAAGAATGGGTAAGTTTAAATTAAAATAGATTTAGCAGCTTAAAATTAATAAATTACTATAAAATAATAGTTTAATTGATAATATTAGTACTTTCTACGATTTTAAGGATGTCTCTTATCCTAATCATAGAATTAGAACACCTTCAAAATACCCTGGACATATTTAATTCGTACCTAAATTGAATAAAGATTTATTAGTTTTAGCTGAAATGGCTCAAGAAATAGAATTGGTTTTGGGCTCTGCCTCTGCTAGCACCACTATGTAATCTGTAGTTTAGAGTGCTGAAGTGAGATTAGCAGAATTCTTCACAAGAAAATTAAAAGAACCTGAATTTTTGATTGCCTTTGAAAATTACTTATTAAACGAATTTGAATAATAATAAGCTATGGTTGAAAGAAGATAAGAATTAATTAATATGTTATCTTGATGATTAAACTAAAATTAATTGAAATATGTTTTATATTTTATTTACTTTTAATTAAATTATTCAAATTCTCCAAAACTTTCCATTTACTTTTTAAATATCAAATATTTCAAAATATTTAAAATTACAAAAAATTTATATGGAATTTACAAATATCAAGCATAAGGTGTTTTAAAAACAAAAAAAAGAATTCTTTTTAAGATTAAAACTAATCAAGCAATTGATTCTTTTACAATTATCTTAGATTTTTTAAAAATTCTATTTAATTATTAGATTATTATTATCAAAATATAAAAGAAAAAATGATACTAGTAAAATTGCATTAATTATTTAATAAATTATAAATTTGAGTTTGTAATAATTTACAGGATCTTTTCTGTTGAAAAATCAAATCTTAGTTTATAATCAAGCTTAAGTTAGCCATTCAACTGAAAACTTATATATCCTAGATGATTATATTTTGTTTGATTCAAATAAAATTCAAAAATATCAAATTTAATAGTAATCACAATAAGGAAAATAAGTAAAAGAAAATTTAGAGTAGAAAATTCATTAAATTAAATCCTAGAGGTATTAAACAAGAATGAACAGATACAGTTAGAATTCATAATAAGCTTGCGGTGGTTATAATTAAACTACACTAATGGGTAAATAGATAAAATAAAGAAATTTATCATCTTTTTTATGAAATAAGTTTATTTAATAGATTTCTAAAAAAAAAGGTAATTGGTTTGAAGAGAGAATAGCTCCAAAATAACCATTTAGAGATATAACTTTAAGAAAGGTAAATTGAAATTTAAGTTAAATGAATTTAATAGAAGAATGTTAAATTGTTTATTATTAAAAACGTTTCATTTATATTTTTATTATAAATCAATAGTTAAGAGAAGTTGATAATGATATTAGTACTTATGTAGATAACGGTACCCTCCTTCCTTTAAGAAGATTAGAAAGAAATTAAGCATGGCAAACTAAAGAAAACATTCCTAATGATAATTATGTAAATAATTAAGATTTTATAGAATATATCAGTTGGATTTAAAATATTTTAATATTTTGATAATTTAAATAACTTTTAGAGAGAATTCAGGACTACAAATTAAACATTCTTCGACAAAAAGATCCTAAATAATTATTTTGAAAATGGAGATTGCAGAAATATTACTAAAACCATTCCAGAGAAGAAAGAAATGCCTGAAGTGAATACAATTACTATGATGACCCATAAAAGCAACAACTACCATATAGTAAACCGCCATAACACCAGATAACTAGAGAAGGAAAGAACAGGAAAATAAAATGTAGGTCCTTTCGGATCAACTCTTTAAAAGCATGACGAAATGCATGGAAGATTGTAATAAATTTTAATAAAAATAATCTTATAATTAACCAAAATTAAATCTTATTTTAATTAAGAAAATCTATTTAGATTTTTTAATAAATATATAAAATGTAAGTAATTGAATTAAATAAAAAAAATAACAGTTTAGATATTACCAGTTACCAAGGCTCTTTCTCTAGACCCTTGAAGTAAACTCCTTAAGATATGGAAGAGAAATTACATAAGTAACAAACTTAACCTGCAGGTGTTTAAGTTTAATCTACAAGACCTCCTGAATAGTAAAGAAAAAGACTGATGTCTTTATAAACTGGCGAAAAATTCTAAGAAGGTAAACATTTATAAATAAAGAATAAAGAATTAAAAAATTTAGGTTTAATATACTCTTTACTAAAAATAGATAATGATCCTAAGTATAATACTACTTATCAAAGATCTTGGGTTCCTATCAAAAATACTGGACTATAACACAGCAAAGAAAACTTTTAAAGAGATAGAACCAAAAATTTCTCTGTAGGAATTTCTTCTACTGTCGGACTTGAAACATATTTATAAAACAATACATAAAGATAATCTGTTGATAATGGTGCTAGCTTGCCTATCGGAGGTAATGAAACTTATAAAACTTTATTAATTAAAAACTAGGCTAAAATAAGAAATTCATCTATAAAAACTTTATATTTTTTAATAAAAAAAACAGAAGGGGAATTTAGCTTAAATGCCAAGAGATAAAATACTCCAGGAGAATTTAGGAGAATCAGATCTGATATTACAAGAGTTATGAACACTTCTTTTTCAAAAAGATGAACTCTCTCAAACAATTAAAAAATGAGTTTGCTTATCAAAAACAATTAATTAATTCTTAACTATATATATGGCATTTATTATCCACTTTTATAATTTATTTTTCCTTTATCAGCTAGCTACTTAGCTTATCTTATCAAAAATTCTTTTCTATCAATTTATCTTTTATAAGTTTGCATTTAATACCATAGATTATATTAAATTTAATGTATTTACTTGCTTACTTTTAATGCTTAACTTTTGTGATTGATATTCAGAGAAAGATAATTCAAATTATAGGAGGAATAAAAAATAAAAAATGAAATAAAATAAAGTAATAAATAAAAGAAAAACACCATTAAATAGATTGATAAAATGAACTTTAGGTGAGTGAAATAAAATGAATCTATATATTCTTTCTTACTATAAATAAATAAAACAAAACAATATTTTACCAAGTTCTAAGAAGTTAAGAAGTATTGCAAAGAAAAATTCTTTTAAATATTGGTTCTACAAAATTTTTTATTGCTTTCATTCATTCGCAATTACAAGAAAATTAGTTCATACTTACACCTAAATCACATTCATACTCTTTAAATTTACCTATTTTTATTTCAATTTCCACGATAAATTTTTGTTAAGTGTATAATAATATTTAAAAAAAATTATCAAAAAGAATTAGGTAAGATGAAATAATTTATTCTCATATTTTTAATAGCCATTTAGTCTCTTAAATAATTGTTTGCTTACTCAGGTATACTCTATTATGAATAAAGAAGTAATTTAAATAAAAATATTTTTATTTTGTTAGAAAGAAAAATAATAGATTATTCTCCGAGTAAAGGAAAACCTAACAACTTAAATGCAGAATTTGAAGAGTTTAATTGTACAAATACCGATCGTTATGACGATAACAAAGTTTCATGGATAAATTAATATAGATAAAATAAAATTTCTCTTTAATTATTTAAATTTATAGATTTTATTCCATCTTACAAGTTAGTGGTTGATGTAGATTTTTTGTTTTTCACTTAAAAAAACTTTACAGTTTCAATTAATGGCCAAGAATATTAAATTGTTTTTGAACTAAAAAATATTCTTTCTGCATAATGCCATAGTAAACCAACTTAAGCTACTCTCAAAGATTCAGATGGGCTCTTTCTGAGTAATTTTATTGAAATATATTTCATTTAATTCTTAAATTCTATTAATTTAAATTTAGGTACTTTTGGAATAGAATCATAAAATTTATATGAAATAGATTTTTGGATGAGCTTAGAAGAAAAGTCCTTAATGGGTGTGCAGCAGATAAGTATTTCTGTAATACCTTGCCATCCTTCTTGTTTATAATGTAATGGAATGTTAGAAAATAATTGTATTCAATGCTATAATAACAAATAACCTAACCAAGGAAAATGCGAAAATTGTCCATAAGGATAATACTACTAGGAAGGAAAATGTATATCTTCATGTGACAAATCAAAATATTATTTCCCTTTTACCACTATCAGAATCTGTATCTTTTCTAAAGATTGTAATACTTTTGATGAGTTGAATGGATTTTGTAATACTTGCAATGAGAGATTTTTATTATTTAATCATTAATGTATATCAAAATGTCCGATCGGCTATTAAAATGAAATTAGTTCAAGTATTTGTAAGGTTAATAAGGGTATTTTAAATGAAGACTAAATAAATTGTAATTTTTTTTTTCTAATAAAAAATAAAATAAATTTATTAAAAATTTTAAAAAATAAAAGCTACCATCATCTTATAGGGACTGTATAATAACTATTTTTCTGATTTAGAAGTATTGAGTATGAAAATATAAACTACTAATTTTTCGTTTTCTGAAGTGAAAAATTCTAAAGTAACAACTAAATGTGGGTTTTATTAACTTCTTGGAGGATTCTAATCCAATAAAAATAGTAGTGAAATTTCTTTTACTGTTGAATGCTAATAATGTAAAAAAGTTACTCTGCTCTTTAGCTTTATTCTTATTGATTATGATGATGATGGGTAGAATTTAAATATTTATGTCTATATGAATAACAAGGAGTATGAATTAGATGTCAATGATTTTGTGGAAAAAGGTAATTGGTGTGGTGATACAATGAAAGAAGATAAAAAATATACTTTTATCAAAGAAATAGAAATTAACAATGAATTAAGTTTGAATATTTAAATTATTAATAAAAATTCTTAAATGGCAAATAAATAGTCAATATCAGTAACTTAAAAGAATAAACATTCTTTTTTTGGTATAAGAGAGTTGACAGTATTATGCAAATCAGTAATAATTTATTGAAATTAAATTGATATAAAATATAAATTAATTAATTAATTACACCTTTCATAATAATAGAAATGCGACTAAGGTCAATATTTAAAACCAGATAAATCTTGTTCTGCTTGCATTGAAGATGGATATTTCATAGATTATTAAAAATAATTATGCTCACAGTGTTCTGATGTAAATTGTAAATCATGCTCTTCATCAATAAATATTTGCGAAAAATGTAATGATGGATTTTAAATAAGTAATGAAAAATGTGTGCAAGATTTAAAATGCTAAGATAATGAATTTGTAAATAAAGAAAAAAATTAATGCTAGCAATGTTCAATCAAATATCCAAATTGCTCCAAATGTGACGAGTCTTAATGTTTTAAATGTGAATAAGATTATTTATACCCTGATAATTAAGTTTCAGAAAGATGTCCTTAAAGAAATTGTGATGAAGAAGGATATTATAAAGATACAACAAATAAATAATGCTTAAAATGCAGAGATGAGAATTGCTAAACTTGTTCATCCAATAAAGAAGTATGTGATTCGTGCAAAACTAATTATATTATTGGTTCTAATAATAAATGTATTTTTTAGTGTTCCTAAGGCTACTATTAACTTGATCCTTCATAATTAATTTGTAAAAAATGCAATGAAAAATATTTAAATTGCGCTACTTGTGATAAAAGTAAATGCTTTTCTTGTTTATCTGGATATTTTTATCCCGAAAATGATTAAGATAAAAGTTGCCCTTAAACTGAATGCGATGAGGATGAGTATTATAAAGATGATATAAATAAATAATGCTTTAAATGTATCGATTAAAACTGCCAAAGATGTAAAAATAATAGATATAATTGCGACACTTGTAAAACTAATTTTAATAAAGACGAGAATGGAAAATGTTTTTTTTAATGTGATTCTAATTCTATTTAACTAAATTCTTAACAATAAACTTGCGTTAAATGCAGTGATATCTACAAAAATTGTATTAAATGTAATGCAAATTAATGTTTGGAGTGCTCTGATAGCTTTAAATTAACATCTGACGGAAAGTAATGTTATAGTTGTCTTTTAAATTAATTCTTTAATTCATCTAACAAATAATGTTAGGACTGCAATTAAAAATTTAAAAATTGTTAATTATGTACTGATTAAAAATGTTAAAAATGCTCAACAAACTAATATTTGAATCCAGACAATTAAGAATGCAATGATTGTAACTATGAAGGTTATTTTAAAGATCAAAATAGTATGACATGTATACCTTGCTTAGATATCAATTGTTTTAAGTGTAGTTAATCATCAAATCTATGTACATAATGTAAAACTGGTTATATTCTTACTTCTTCATAAATTTGTGAGAGGTTGTCTTATTGTGAGATAGGTGAGTTTCTAGATAATGAAAATGCATGTATTTAGTGTGCTACTGTTTTAAAAGGTTGCTCTGAATGTAGGTCAAGCAATGTGTGTGATAAGTGTTAGCAAGATTTCTATCTAATAGATGATAAATGTGTTATGTGTGATTAAGAAGGATTTTTTAAAGATACTTTAAACAAAAAATGTATAAAATGTATTGATAGTAATTGTAAAACGTGCTCTAAATCAATAGATTCTTGTGATCAGTGCAAAAGTGGGTATTAAAAAGAATAATCGACAAAATAATGTATTTTATAATGTAATCAAGGATAATTTTATGATAACTAAAGAAAAATTTGTAAAGAATGTAAATCTGTGTTTGGAGATTGTTTAGAATGTACTTAAGACCAATGTATCAAATGTGGCAAGAATTTTTTCGATTTATAATCTAAAAAATGTGTTGAAAAATGTCCTTAGGGTACTTTTGAAGATTATAGATAATGTTAGTAATGTGTGTAGGAAAACTGTTTGGAATGTAATCAATAACAAGAATGCATAAAATGCAAGTAGGGATATTTTATGTACAATTTCAAATGTCTTTAAAATTGTAAAGGGCTTCTAGCTGATAAAGTGAAAAATATTTGTCATGACAATTGTCCTTACTAGCTATTAAAATAGGATAATGAGTGTGTATCTAAATGTAAAGATGGGTTCTATTATGATTACTAAACTAAATAATGTTAATAATGTGATGTTGGTTGCTCTTCATGTGATGAGAAATTAATATGTTTATCTTGCTTAGAAGGATATGAATATCATAAATATACTTCAAAATGTATGGAAATAGAAGTTCCTAGTGATGAGGAATTAAAAAAAGAAGAAATTTGTTAATAAATACATATTTAGAAAGAAAATTGTTTTGAACTTTATCAATAAATAAGAAAATTGAATAAAATCTATGACATTTTCAGCATTACATCACTGATATTATCCTTGATTGCTTTATTATTTAAGACTAATGACTTTACTATCTCTTTATACTTCTTGATGATTGTTTAACTAAAAGGAAACTCTCTCTTTTCCGATAATTAAATAATAATTTATTTTACTTAGGGATTTATTAAAGTTAATTATGCTTTTAACATATTTTCAATTTTTCCAAACATTTCTTTTGCTAGTCACAAAACTTTATATGAAGTGTAAAACTTTGAATCATATTGGCCTGGAAGAAATGTATATGATGATTTTCTGTGCAACTTTTTCTATTAAAGTTTCACTTTGATATTAATATTCGTTAGCTGTCTAATATTCAAAACTGTTTATATATTCTTACAAAAAATGAGAGGTATGAGTGAATACATAACATACTAGTTACTGTTAATAATGGTTATACTTACTTCAAACCAATTGATAGCAAGCTTTATTCTACATGTCTAGAAAAGCTTACTGAGTAATAATTCCTTTTATACATCAATCTCCTTGTTATTCATATATTTTATTAGCATATATTTGATTATTAAGAACATTTGCTTTTCAGAATTTGATTCTATTTAAATAGAAAGACTAAAAATAATATGCTTTAGAATTAAATAATAACGAAAGCAATCAATATTTTGGTTGGTTTTTGAAGTAAGAAAAGTAATAGCTATTGGACTAATAATATCTTTAAAAGGAATTAAACCTTCTTGGATGATTGATATAGTTCTTTCAGTTTTAT
This sequence comes from Tetrahymena borealis, assembly GCA_000260095.1. NCBI lineage: Eukaryota > Ciliophora > Oligohymenophorea > Hymenostomatida > Tetrahymenidae > Tetrahymena > Tetrahymena borealis. The sequence goes on along the minus strand of JH651247.1, from coordinate 228,965 downwards.
TTTTCTTATATATACTTATAACAAAACCTCTACTTAAAAGAAACGAGAATTTTACTATAATTTTCTAAGAAATACTTTACATTACTACTAAACTTATAGAGATTTTAATTTAAAATACTAATAATATTAATGAAACAAAACTGTCTATCCTACTTTAAAGTAAATTATTTCAATTTTTTAAATTTCTTAAATATTTTTTTTAATAAATAGCTTATGGGATTATCATGATATCATGCTAATTACAATTTATTTGTAGAGGGATAATAAAACTAACCTTTTATTTTATTAAAAAAATAAAATCTCTATCTAATGGCTCTTCAATTAAAAAGAAACTTAATGCATCTATAGAAATCAGTTCCTTTTATAATATAGAAATAAATTCCTAAGCTATTTCGGATATTCTTTAAAATAGCGATAAACCTTCAAATTTTGGAAAATTCTATAAAAAGATAGTTAAATGAATATTATTGAAAAAATTCCTTAATAAATTACACTCTTTTCCTAATTATATCTAAAATAACAAATATTAGTATTTTTAAAAAACAATAAATTCATAATTAAATAACATTTATGTAAATATTCTATCACTAATTTAGTTTTAATAACAATTTTAATTGAATTAAAAAATAAATCAGCATATAAATATGTAATTATAATTAAATTTATTTTCTTAAAATTTATTTCAAAATTGTATTTATTTAAGTTCTAAAAATCAAAAGAATTTGTAGCTAAGATACCAAACAATGGTTCTATAAAAACCTACTATATATCTTTAAGAAATTTGTTATAAAATTATTAAATTATATAATTTATCGTACTTATAAATTATTATTTTATATTAATAGCATCTGAATATAAATATAAATAAATATTTAGCATGGCTACTATTCAACAGACATATCTTTTGGATTCATACATATATGATTAAAAGAATAGTTTAAATTAATCATCAGATATAAATCTTTTAAAAACTACAATTGCAGATATTAATTTATATAAATTATTAAATTTCTTATCAAATTATAAAATCAATCAACCCTAAAACAAAATTTCTACTAATGGATACACTTTTATAAATTGCTTAAAAAAGTGGGTCTGAAGCCCATAAGCTTTATCACTAAGGAAAATATTAAGAATCCCTTTCTCTTTATAAAGAAATGTTAGAAAAAGATTCTAAAGATGATTTAAGTATGATAGGAGTTGCTGATTGTTTATTCGCCCTTAAAAAGTATGAGGAATCTAAAAATGCATATGAAGTCTATCTTCAATAAGGATCTAATTAATATAAATCTCATGGTTTTTGTAATTATGCTTGGTGCTTAGCTAAAATGGGAGAAGATGAAACTGTTCTTGATTCTTTAATGAATCTTGCATTGAAATCTCAAAAAGAAGATGAAGAATGTATTTAGATTTTATGTGTTGTAGCTGATCACTTCATTAATAAAATCTAAAGAAAAGAGGAAAGGCTCAGTGAAGAAGAAATAGAAAATTATTTAAAAATTGTTAGAAAATGTATTGATAAGATTGATGAAATTGATCCTATTTACAGCGATGGAATGCTCATTAAAGGAAACTACTATTCAGTAATTGGAGCCGAACATTCAGCCATTGAAACATTCAATGAATTTATTTAACTTATGCCAAATGATTATAGAGGCTATTACAATTTAGCCCATGCAATATCCTCTCAAAATTAGTATTAGAAAGCAATTAATCTATATTTGAAAAGTGATTTATTGAATGAAGAAAATAAAAATTTTGCAATGTAATCAGCTTTTCAATGCGCAGTAAAAGCTGCTAGTATTGATTTGGTACTGTATATAATGTAAAAAAAATTTGAAGGATAACCAAAATCTAGAGAAATTTACTAAGAAACCGTCACTTCCTGTCTTCAACTGTCTAAATTCAGTGCAGCTATTATGCTTTGCTAAAATTGGACTAATGACTGCCCAGAGGATATTAAAGCTTGGTAGTTCCTTGCTGAATTAACTTATTAGTTTAAAAGCTATGATATTTCTGAAAAGGCCTATACAGTCCTTAATCATCTCACTGAATTTAAGGATCATATATTCATTAATGTTCTTGCAGCTCTTCATCTTGTTAGAAAAGACTATGAGAAAACATTTGAATATTGCCTTAAAGCATTAGAAGTAAAGTATGACTATGCATTTGCCTTCAGAAATCTCTCTGAGTTTAGAAAAGAATATTAAAAAGAAAAATTCTATTAATTTTATGATGATTATACTTCTAAATATCCTATTAATAATGCTGCTTAGGAATATATGTATAAGATAGAAGGTGCTTTCCCCGAAGATGTAGAATATTTAAAGAAAAAATTCACAGAAAATGAGTCAGTGGTTAAATTACCTTAAAAAATTGAATAAGTGAAAAAGGAAGAAGGTTGTTGTGGTGGACATGCTGATAACCATACTCACTGATAAAATATAAAAGTCTATAAATTAATATAATTTCTTATGAACTTTATTAAATGAATTGTAGTCTATTTAAAATACTTCTATTTCTTATTTTTAGTTAAGATTAATTTAATTTTCTATTAACTGTTTAAACTAAAAACTAAATAAAATAATTAAGTAGAATAAAATTTGATCAACATTTTAATTAAATCCAAATGTTGTCATTTATTATAATAATAAATATCTTTTAATATCTCATAAAATTATAAAATAATTTAGTATTTAAATACTCATAAATTTATAAATTTATTATTTAATTATCAAGCGAATATTAGAAATTATTTATTAATTATCATTTATCTCTAAATAGACACTTTAACTAGAAAAATATGCTTTCAAAAAAATATGCAAAACCATTATTCATAAATTAGTTTGATTTATTTTTATGTAAATTCTTATATATTAGCACCTACCCTCCTCTTAATTCAGCAAATAATTTTGAGTATAAGTAACTCTCTTATTTTAATTTTAGAGGAGAATACAATTTTTAAAAATTTTGAATATTTTAGGTATATTTTTTTTTATTTTATTACCTACTTTTGAGCTTAATTTTGTATTAATTTATTGTCTTTCTAGTTGTTGTATAAATAAAAGAATAAAATACTTTTATTATTACTTTAAATTTTTTAGAATGATGCAATACTTTTAATGATTAAAATCCTATTAAATAGAAAAATGACAAAAGATCTAAAATATCTTTATTTTTATAAATATTAATTGATTATAGAAAAGAGATTAAGAATTTTTGATAGTGAAAAGATTTAATTATCTTAAAATTATAAGATAGAAATTAGTAGCATAAGATAATAAAAGCGGTGTCTACTCATAATATAGATACACATTTACTGGAAAAAAGTGCTCAATAAACAAAAATTTGAAATAAAAAATTATATGTGTGTAATTATGATAGAAAAATGGGTAGAATAAATATTATGTATCGTAAATTATTAGTATGAGAGGAATTAAAAAGATCTCCTATAATAATGAATAGACTTTTAGTTTAGCTGGATTAAATGACAGCGGCTATATCATAAGATAGATTACTTTAGATAAATTGGATTCATCTCGCCAGTATATAAAAATAATTAGAAAATTAACCAAAAAATTAAAATAACAAATTTTAATCAAACAAATAATTCTTCCTTAAAAAGGTATACAATATCATAGTTAATTAAGAGAGTAAAATGTAGTTACTCCACTCAAAGATTATACAATCTTAGTTTAACATATCCAATTAGATTTCTTGTGAGAGTCGCACTATCATTTCAGCTGGTAACTACAAAGATTCTAATACAACTAATCCTGAGTCGATAGTTATAAAGGAGTGTATTCATTCTCTTTTTGGTAATCATTGTATTTCTGCTTGCTATCAACTGAAAAACGAATATACAGTTACTTCTAAATTAAGCCACCCTAATATTACCAAACCCTTAGAGATTCAAACTTAATATAAGGGTGGTTGTATGGTTGTGTTCCCAAAAGCAGAATGCGATAGCTTTAGCTTCTTCATAAATTAAACTGCTTCTGTAGATCTAGTTAAAAATTATATAAAGTGTATGGCTTCTGCTTTATCTTATCTTCATAGCTAGAATATTGCCCATAATGATTTTAAACTTGAAAATGTTCTTTGTTTTAAGGGTGAAAATAACGAAATCAGTTTCTAGCTTTCAGATTTTGGATTTGCCTACTAAATGGATTCTTTTAACAACTAGAATGATCAAAATAAAATGGGATTATGGAGATCAAGAAGTAATTTTTACTTATCCCCTAAGTTATACTCCCAGATAATGTCTAAAAATTTTAACGAATAATGCGAAAAAGAAGGTGATATCTTCTCACTAGGTTATACTTTATTTATGATCTTATTCTAGACAAAACTTAGCTTAAAATAAGAACATACAAGTGAATCTCTCATATACTAGAAAATATAGGAGCATGGAAAGGGTTATATTAATTTCAAGTTTAAGAATAAAATAGCTATGTCTGCTACTCAATATGATTCTTGTTTGGATCTCTTATTAAAAATGTTAGTAAGAGAGGATAGTTTAAGAATAACAGCAGAAGAAATTTTAAATCATCCATTCCTATCATTATGAAAGCTTGCAAAATAGAGAAATAACAAGACTGAAAATTATATCTTATTTGATCTCATTCGAATACTTATTAATCAACCAAACCAATTAATTAATTTATTTATTTATACAAACCAACCTTACTTTCCCTAAAATCCTTATAATATCAAACTAATAATTAACAAATCTACTTGTAAATAATATACTTCTACTTTATATCTCTCCTTTTTTTAAAATCCTAACTAAATTATTTTGTAATCAAAAATCATCAGATCATAATCCTTATTAAACCTTCTTTTATTATAAAATTTCATTTTAAATTTTTTATTAATTTTCTTATTTCTCCTTTTAAAAATAATATTTATTAAATTGATAATTTAACTACAAATTTTTTTAAAGCATCATAATTGATTAATAAAACAATTCAGATGAATATTTTAAGCTTTAAGTATTCTTCAATAAAATCAAATATATAGACTGATAAGTATTAAGATAGTATTTTTCTTAATTTAAAAAAAATTTACTATTACCAATTTAATTTATTGAAATATTTTTAGAAGATACGCTCCACTCTATCCATTAAAAATTATAATAAGAAATAGTTTAAAAAATAAGTATCTAATAGAGAATACTAATTAATATATGAATTAATTTTTTAATAAATCTAATTAGCTTATATACTTACTGATAAATTGTTATTTCCTTTAAATTGGTTAATTACATTAAACTATTATAATAAATTATGTAATCTATAAATCTTTATTTATCTACTCATAATTAACAATGATAATTTCTATTAATAAAGCTTACTCCTTTCAAAGATGATTGGGAATCAAATATTGTATGATTGTAAAATCAATTTGCTAAATATTTTGCTATAATTAAAGAAATTTAGATTTAGATTTCTTAAAATTAATAAAATTGTGTAAAGAGAAGAATCTAAAGAAATTTCTATTTAGCCTTTTTTTTAGATTTCTTAAAGATAAGAAATTAAATTATAAAAGATTTACTTTTTATTAAATTAAAACAAAAAGTTTGGAAAAATTGTTGAAGTGAAATACAAGATGAAAATTAATTCTAAACCTAAATCAAATGAAAAAGAAAGACTTCCTTAAGACGATATTATTAATGAGTTTGATTACAGATAAAATAAAAATATTTTAAGCTAGTTATTTTTGTTACACGTAGCAAGGATTGGAGTAACTGTAAAAAAAGTACTTAGTAGAGGACTGAAGTTGAATCTCAATCATCTACCTAAACTTATGGATGACTAAAAAGTAGAAAATAATTCTTCTCAATTTATCGCTAAACTGGACAAAATACAAGAAAAGTCTAAGCTAACTGTAAGTGATATTATATAATTTATCATTTTAAATTTAGTTTTATTTTTAATATCCGCTATTAGCCTTGGAATGTTTGGTTATCTCTAATTTCAGTGTATAAAAAGAAAATAATGGTTATAAATATGAGCTAGTTTTGTAATATTTCTCTAAAACTTTTCAATTCTGTAGCTCTGAATTTTTGTATCCAGAGTATATTAAATGACGATAAAACGCAAGCATATATATGGGGAGCAGTTATGATAATTTCTATGCTTTTTTCAAGTCTATTTAGATAAAATGATTGGAAATTAGGGTATAAAATGAATACTGAGTTAAGAGGAGCATTAGTTAATACTATTTATCAGAAAATTAACAATCTAAGTGCTTTTTCTATTAAATAAGCAAATTTAGGAAAAGTTATCAATCTTGTTTCAAGTGATTTAAATGTGATAGAAGCAAAACTAATTTATCTTTTTTAATTAGCCGCAGCTCCCTATACCCTTAGTATTGCTTGCATTATTTTAAGTTTTAGACTAGGCCCTTTAGGTAAATAAATTGAAATTACAAATTTAGTATAAATTTCAATTAATCACAAAGAATAAAAAATATAATTTTAATTTTACTAAAATATATTCTAAACTTTGAGAAAGAATAAATATCAGGAATTTAATTTTATTTATACTAAAAAATTAATTTTATCACAAGATTAAATTAAAAAAATCTTCACCTTAATAAATTAAATTTGTTGAAGAAATTATAGTGATAGATTTTCAATACTGTTTTATAAATTCCTTTTCACATTTTATTTATTAATTATGTATAAAGCATTATTTATAATACTTTTTTTAATAATAAATGTTATCAAATAAAATCTTCCTATGTCATCTAAAATGATTTAAAAAACTAAAAAAACAAGTTCATGAAATATTGATTATCAATAACTAATCAAATTACTTTTAACAAATCAGATAATATTTTTATGATTTATTAAAAGTTTAAACTTTCAAAAATTAATTACATTAATTTTTACCCTCTTTTTATTTATCCATTATATTAAACTATTATTTTTACCTAAAAAGGGATGTTAAGTATACTATTCTTGATCCTTACATTTCCAATTCAGAAATGGATTGGAAAGATGGCTTCAAAACATACTTAAAAGAGAGTTCAGAGAAGCGATGAAAGAATCAAACTGATAAATGAAATTATTGAAGGTATCAGGATAATAAAGATGTATGGATGGGAGGAGGCAATAAGAAATATAATAGAAAAAATTAGAAGTGAAGAAATTAGAGAGATAATTAAGGCTTGTGTGCTTTAATATATAGATAAATCATTATCAATTTCTAGTGTTTTAGTTTCAGCTGCACTTACTTTTATTATTATACACTACGAAGGTAGTTATGAGTTAAATAGTGCTAAAATATTCTCTACTATTGAAATGCTTTCCTATCTAAGGACTAATTTGATGATGTATTCTGGTTATGCTTTTGGATTCATCTTTGAATTGTAGATTTTTCTCAAAAGATTTATTGAAATATATGTAATAAAAGATCATTCTAAGCAATACTAAGAAGCTGATGAAAAATATAGGAACAATAAATTGCTTGAAAATGAAATTGCTATATTTGAAAACTTTAATGCCTTTTGGAGAATTCCAGAATCATAGAATAATATTTAGAAAGTTGCTTCTAAAACAATATAAACCAATTAAAATATCTAAGCAGAATCACTAACTATTAATACTGATAATGAATAAAATATATTAAAAGATAATAATGAAATTTAACCAACACTTAAAAATCTTACTTTTTCTATTAATAAAGGTGAACTTATAGGAATAGTAGGTAAAATTGGTAGTGGAAAAACTACATTCTTATAATGCTTCTTAAAAGAAATTCCTTATTATAATGGTTTATTTAAAGTTTAATAAACAAATTAATAAGGAAGAGAACTTAGCCTTGCATATGTAGAATAAGAGCCTTATATATTCTCTAGTACTGTTAGAGAAAATATTCTTTTTGGATTAGAATTTGATGAATCCTGGTATAACTTGGTAGTGTAATCTTGCTCCTTATTAGCAGATTTTTAATAATTAGAAGATAACGATTAAACTGTAATAGGAGAAAGAGGTGTTAATTTGAGTGGTGGATAAAAAGCAAGAATTTGCTTAGCTAGAGCTGTATATCGCAAAGCTGATCTTTACCTATTGGATGACCCTCTTAGTGCTGTAGATTCTAAGGTTGCTTTAGACCTCTTTATTAATTGCATCTAAACTGTTTTAAAAGATAAAACTGTTATACTTGTAACTCATTAAATCCATTTTACTAGAACCTGCGATAGGATAATTATTTTTAATGAAGATGGGTCTGTTAAAAATATAGGAAAGTTTGAAATTCTTTAGGATGAGTTGAAAAAACTTGCTGCAGGTTAGCTTAAATTTGAAAATAACGATGAAGAGTCTACCAATACAGAGTTAAATGAAAAATAAGCTAAGAACTATACTTTTAATGATGAAGAAGTAAAAAATAAAGAATTGAGATAAGAAATAGAGACATAATTGGAAGAAATAGATTTGAAAGATCAAAAAAAATAAAATAAATTACAAAATTAATCTTAATCAAATGAATCTGTTGAAATCACATTGTCAACTTATACTAATTTTATAAAAAGTATTAACAAAGTCTTTTTCTGTTTCCCTATCATAACATTAATCTTATTTATTCTATCAGAATGTGCTTTTACTTCATTCAACAGAGGCCTTGGATACTATGATAAAACTTCTGATGATTCGAAAGGCAAACTTTTTGCATTCCTCATAGGATTTGCATTCTTATATTTGATTATCAATGCTACTAAATTTATTATTCTTTCTTCTGGTAAATTTAACTGCAAAATTGCATTCACAAATTAATTTGATTTTTATGTATTAGGTTTTTCTCTTGGAAATAAAAATTTGCATAATTAGATGCTGAAGTCCTTAATTAGAGCCCCAATTCTTTTTTTTGATAGAATTTCAAGTGGAAGTTTGATGAATAAATTCTCTAATGATATAAACCTTCTCGACAACATGCTTCACTTTGCTTCAAATGATTCAATTGATATTATGGCTAATTTTTTAAATTTATTAATTACCTGCTGTGTTTTTAATCCTTATATAATTCTACCAGGTATTACTGAGCTCATTTTGCTTTTCGGTTTTTTATTATACTGTAAAGGGATTATTAACGGTACAAGATAGATGGATCTGGCTTATAAAACCCCAGTATTTTAACACTTTTAATAAACTTTGTAAGGTACTATTGCTATAAAAGTCTATAAATAAAATGATAGATTCTTAAGAAAAATGGAAACTCTTTCAAATAATAGTTTAGCTGCCAATTAAGGGTTTTGGATGGTAAGTAGATTCTTTGGTGGGTTTACCTAAATATTTGCAATTGCATGCTCAGCAGTTGGTATATTCATTATAATATCCCTTCCAAGTGATGATCCTACTAAACAAGCTTAGAGTCTAACATATTTTATGTTAATGGTAGATGCAATTTAATGGTGTTTAAGATAAATTCTAACAACTGATTCTATTATGTCATCATATGAAAGAATTTAAACGCTAGTTAATTTATAAAGTGAAGCTCCCTTAGAGGAAAGTCCAGAAATCTAAAATGAATATAAACAATAGCTAGTAGATTGGCCAAGTTAAGGTTCTATTAATTTCAACAATGTATTTATGAGATATTCAAAAGAGATGAATCCTGTACTTAAAGGATTAAGTTTTGATATTTAATCTGGATAAAAGATTGGGTGTGTTGGGAGAACTGGGGCAGGAAAATCTTCTGTATTATAAGTAAAATTATTTAAAAAAATATAAATAATTTTAATTTTTTTTTAGGTTCTTTTTAGATTAACTGAAGCAGATTTGGGATCCTAAGTAAAAATAGATGGAATAGATATATTTAAATTAGGTCTTCATACTTTGAGATAGAGAATATCTATTATACCTTAAGTCCCATTTGTTTTTGGAGGCACAATTAGAAGAAATCTTGATCCTTTTAATCAATATACTGATGAATCAATTTGGAACTGCCTCTAAATGGTTGAGCTGGATGGGTATGTGAAGAATAATTGTACTAAAGGAATTTATACTGATATGAGTAAAAAATTTTGGCAAATAAAATATTTTTCAAAAGTTGATAATTTTAATAAAAAGGTGTAGCATCAAGCGTTTTTTCAGTTGGATAAAAATAGTTGATTTGTTTGGCAAGAGCTTTATTGAAAAAGAATAAAATACTTGTTTTGGATGAAGCAACTGCAAATGTTGATATGGAGACTGATGATTTAATTCAAAAAACAATTAGAAGTAAATTTAAAGATTCTACAGTACTAACTATTGCTCATAGATTAAACACAATAGCAGATTACGATAAAGTTATTGTGATGAATGATGGAGTTCTTGCTGAATATGATTCTCCATTTAATCTTCTTGTTAATTCAAAAGATGATCAGTTTATTACTAAAAATACTATCTTTGCTTAGATGGTAAAAAATACTGGTAAGAATAATTCTGAAAGTATCTTCTAGATTTCCAAGAAGAAGTTTCTCGAATAATGAATTTCTTCTACTTGATATATATAACTTGTCCAAATTTAAACCTCTTTGTTGATTAAAAAAATAAACTTCTATAAAAGAAGTATTTGTTTTTATCTCCTTTTTGTAAAATTATCATTAGAAAGAATAAATAAATTATTTTAACTGTCTAGTACTTTAAATTTTTTATGCAATGTCCTATCGAGTATTTTGAAAGTTAAAGCAAATCAATGGAATAGATTGTAAAAATTAAAAGAAAAAAAATTGAGCGCTATAGATAATGATGCAGAGCAATTTAGAAGTGTCTCTAACAAATATTATAGACACACAAATATTTTGATGAAATCACATCAAAATAGAATGAATAAATCACAAAAAGTACCTAAATAAAATTCTTTTATGCTATTAATAAAATCATGAATTTTGAATCAGATTTTATCCAAAGTTCTATTCTTTAAAGAGACCACATCCTATCAAAAATTTGATAAAGTATTATAAAACAAAAAATTAACTATCTTTAGAATGATTGACGAAGTTGATTAAAAATAAGAGTTAATACAACACTCTTAATATTTAAAGAAAAAATTTAAGTTAGGAGAGGTCATAGAGAGAGGAACTTATGTGATTCTTTCACAGTGCACACAAAAATCTGAGTAAGGGGATTCCTTGAATTGTGTTGTCAAGGAGGCTCTTCACTCTGATGATGAACCAATTTGTTGCACTAAGTTCTGTTTTTATCTTTAAAACGAGTTTATGATATCCTCTCAACTAAACCACCCTAATATTGTCTCTCCTTTCAATAGTATTTTTAAATACTAAGGGGGATGCTCAGCTGTTTTTCCTAGAGCTGAGTGTGATGCATTTACATATCTTTTACAAAGGAATATTGATATATCCTTAGTTAAACTTTATCTTAAATCAGTTGCATAAGCATTAAACTATCTTCATAATGAAATGAATATTGCTCATAATGATTTTAAGTTAGAGAATGTACTTGTTTTTAATGATAATACTAATCCAAATTAAATGTTTTAACTTACCGATTTCGGGTATTCATATTATATGGGAAATAAATCCAAAAATCTTAAAAGCTATAGTAAATACTGGACAACCAGAAACACAGTTTATTTATCACCAACATGCTGCTAATGCATTTCACATAAACAATATCACCAATTAAAGGAAAAGGAGGGAGATATGTTCAGTTTAGGATGTACTTTATTTATGATCCTATTCAGAAAATACCCATTTGGTGGAAATCTTCCTACCCTTAATGAAAAGCTTAAGGTGTGTGAAGATATCTAAAAATATGGATATTCCTATTTCACATAATTAGAACCTGCCTTTCTAATCAATGAGCATGATTGGAAAATGCTTATTGATTTAATAATCAATTTACTTTCTATCAATGATAGCGATAGAATAACTTCCTCTTAACTTAATAACCTTGAATGGATAGCCTGAGTGGTTTGAAATTCTTACTAAACAACCTATATTAACAAAAAAAACTAATCCTATTTCTAAAAAATAAAAATCATAATGTGTATAATAATATAAGTAATAATATCTATCAGTTTATAATTAAGTATCTACTATCAACCTATTTGTTTATATCTTATCTATTGTATTGAATTCTAAACATATCTTATCTTAATTTTTGAAATCTACAAATTAATTCCTTTTCGCTTAAATTCTACTAATTTTGATAAAATATGACCGAATTTATTCTAAAAATATAATTGACTCTTCTATATTTAATCGACAAAGAGATCTTTTATAAATTCAATTTTTTCTTGTGTCTATCAAATTTCAAGCCCTTCTATTAGTTCATTTATGATTACTAAAGATTTATTTATTATCTCCTTCTTTTCCATAATATTCTTAATATTCTTCTTCTTTAATTTAAAGGATTAATAGAAACAATAACAATAAATATTCGCTCATTTTAGATTCTGATTATTTATAATGAAGGAATCAGAAATAATATTTCTATTCTCTCAAGATAAATAATTGAATAAATGAGAATAATTGTTTTTTTGAAAAAATGTAAATATTATTTAACTTAAAGCTAGTGTTTTTTCTTTTAAAATTTTATTTTTCAATTTTAATAAAAATTAATAAAGATAAATCAACATTTTTTAAATATATGTATTTTACCAATTTTTTTATCATTTTTTGGAACCAGCTAAAACATATTGCTTAGAATTATGTGACTGTTTAGTTTTGTGGATTTTGATGAAAAGTGTCTTAAAGATTCAAAAAATAAAGGTAAATAGTAATTATATTAAAGAAGAAAAAAAAATAGATAGCAACCTCTCGTCTATGTTTGAAGAAAGTCAATTGGAATTATAGTAGTTTATACACTCTAAAAATCTAAAGTACATTCTCAATATAGGAGAGGTTGTCTATAAAAATTTTCCAACCATAATTTCTAAATGCAATAAAGAAGGGGAAGATTTTCCTTAGATGAACTAAGTTGTTAAAGAATGCATTCACAACTAAAATTGCTGCAACTAACTATCCTAGCCATCTAATAACCCACATTCCAAAAAATGCATGTATCTCAAAAATGAGTATAAATTAGCAAGCTAATTATCTCATCCCAATATTCTTTCACCTATTGGACCTTTCTTTTCTACCAATCAAGGTTGCTCTATTATTTACCCATAAGCAACATGCGATGCTTTTCAGTATTTTTTGTAGCCAGATTAAATACCTTCAATTTATCTGGTTAAGTAATTCATCTATTAAATTACATCTGCTTTATCTTATATGCATGACGAAAAATTTATCAGTCATAATGATTTTAAACTAGAAAATGTATTAGTATTTGATTTTGGTGACTAAATTTAATTTAGATTATCTGATTTAGGCTCTACCTGTCCTATTAAATAGGTTGAATAGAATTCAATTCCAATAGAACAAATATTTTGTAGGTATAGGACAAATATTTATTTATCTTATTCTAATTAAAATAGCATTAAATATTCTATGTTTTAAAATATCAAACTAATTGAAGGTGATATATTTAGTTTAGGATGTGCTATTTATATTATTTTATTTAGATAGTACCCTTTTAACAATGAATCTTTAGAATCTAAGTAAATGAAATTAAAATAGATATCTTAAAAGGGTATTTCATACTTCAATTAATTGCCACTTGCTGTAGAAATAGAATAATAAGAAAAGGAGAAACTCTTTTATTTATTATAAATGATGCTCGAACCACTTGATGATAAACGAATTAGTGCTAAATAAATTCTATCTTCTTAATTATTATTAGTATGATTTATATATTTCTAATACTCCATTATTTGTTAATATAAAAAGTATATTAATAAATTTAAATATTATAAAAAATAGATTTATTAATAAATAATAGAATAAAGATTTTTAAATAAAGAAGTATTCAGTAATTAAATCAATTAACTCACAGATAATATATAATCAACTCAATAAATTTATTCTTATTTAATTTATCAATTATTTAATCTTTTTACTTTTTAACTTATAATTTTAATATTTTTTCTAAATATTATCAATATTCTAATCAATTTTTATTATTATTGCCATTATTGCCGTTGTTGTTATTTTGGCCATTGTTGTTATTGTTGTTATCATTGTTGTTATTGTTGTTGTTATTGTTTTAACCATTGTTGTTGTTATTTTGGCCATTATTGTTACCATTGTTATTATTGCCATTGTCATTATTGTTGTTGTTATTGT
>JH651247.1:92758-214231 GCA_000260095.1 Tetrahymena borealis | reverse complement strand
CCATTGTTATTGTTGTTGTTATCATTGTTGTTATTGTTGTTGTTATTGTTTTAACCATTGTTGTTGTTATTTTGGCCATTATTGTTACCATTGTTATTATTGTTGTTGTTGTTATTGCCATTATTACCGTTGTTGTTATTTTAGGCATTATTGTTACCATTGTTGTTGTTATTGCCATTATTACCATTGTTGTTATTGTTATTGTTATTTTGGCCATTGTTGTTGTTATTGTTGTTATTGTTGCCATTATTACCGTTGTTGTTATTTTAGCCATTGTTGTTATTATTGCCTTTAAGGATACGTTGAGCCTCTTATCCTTGATTCAATAACTTGGCTAAAAGTTCAAGGCTAATATCGTGTTAGAGAGCAAATTAACGTAACTAGAGTTAGATTTGAGATTTGGATAGTTAGGATAGATACTATTTCAGCTCAAGGAGTTACCCTACTAGTTAGTCTGCCTTAGATTATTATTCTTCCCTTTAGGCAACAATGAATGAAGATGTTAGAATGAGAGCAAGTAACAGAAGACTTTTGTTCATTTTAGTCAAGTTTTATCAAGAGATATTGAGGTTGTTTTTTTTGTTGTTGTAAATAAATTGTTTTTTTGTTTGTTTTTTGAATTAATTTGTTATTGAGAGGGAATAGTATCATAGTTTTAAACTACTAGAAAAGGCTTTAATAGGTCTTATGAATAATTATTTAATGTTATATTACAAATAAATTCTGCGATCAATCAGAAATTATTAGGCAATTATAAATCAAATTTTATATATTCTAGAAAAGTTCTTTTAGCCTATTTTTAATGAATTATTATTTAAATGTAAAATCTTTTATAAAATCTGTTTTTATATTTTTAAAGTTAAAAATGGAACAAATTTTTCTTTTTCTATGAAAAATATTTTGTTTAGAAATTATTGTGATTATTTTGAATAATCAATTCTCTTTATTAAATTCAATCAATAATAACTATAATTGTTACAACCTATCATCTAGAAGAGCAGATTTTTAGTATATAGTAGTAACTTAGAATTCAATTATATATAAGAAATTAAGTTAAGTTTTAATACAACATAGTTAGGAGGGATGGGAAATGAAAGATATATAAACTTACTAAATGTTAACATTTATAATACATCATTTGTAATGATTAAAAAAGAACCTATGATGTATCATTTTTATTAATAATTTTTGTTTCAAAGACATATTTACAGATTTTAACTAAATTCGAATATAGAATGAAAGATCCTATTATATTTTTGTGTTACAATTGCATAAATAATTTTATGAAGATTTCATTAGAGGATTGTGTTTTATTTTAAAATAATAATAAGATTGCAAAAACAATAATACACCTCCCTATACAAAAGTTTTCCTAAAAATTTTAAATGTGGCAATAAATAGAATTATAATAGATTCTAATCAATTTTAGTTTCTAAATTATATAGTTGAGATAATTAATTAAGCTTTCAGTATTGTTAAAGTATATATATTACCTCATCATTTTATAAATATTTGCTTTACTATATAGAATAATATATCATTTTGTATTCAAATAACTTAATATTTGTCTAT
Organism: Tetrahymena borealis; assembly: GCA_000260095.1. Taxonomy (NCBI): domain Eukaryota; phylum Ciliophora; class Oligohymenophorea; order Hymenostomatida; family Tetrahymenidae; genus Tetrahymena; species Tetrahymena borealis. The sequence goes on along the minus strand of JH651247.1, from coordinate 212,659 downwards.
TTCATCTTGTTTTTACCCAAATTAATAACCAATTGCAATTTGACAGAATTTCTAATCTCTGCCCTTATTGCATACCAATTAAGTAATCTCTTATTTTAGAATTAGTGCGTTAATTACATAGAGCTTGTTATGACAGCATTAAGCTATATAATGAATCAGAAATAAAGCTAATTTTCACTTATATTATCAATCAATCAAACCAAAAAATACGATATAATTTATGCTTCCATAAAATTTATATAGTTATTTAAAGTCTTTCAACTAACTCAATTTTTCTTTTAAAATTTTGTAAAATAAAATTAAAAGAGAGTTTAGCAAGCTAAAATATAACAATTGTTAATGGAATTAATACAAAACAGTACTCAATATTTCTTATTTATACATCCATTTAAAAAGATAAGTAAAGTTACTTATTTGAGAGAAACTTTTAATAAGAAAAATTGGAAGAAAAATTAAAGAGTTCTAGCTAGATGAAAAATAGCCCTAAATGCAATCATCTATATTATGCATTTTATATCGTCACCCAAAGTTGTAAGCGCAAAAGTTAAACAACGTATTAAAAGAACCCTCTCTGTAATTAAAACTGTTAATTAGAAAAGAAATAGCTAGTCATTTAATTTAAATCAGGATAGACTTTTAATTTAATGATTCTACACCCACTTATTTCAATATTTGATTGCAATTATGTTCAAAAATTTTCCTACCCAGCTATTTTAATAATTAAATTTCCAGATTCTTAAATCAGCAATTCAAGCCTTTTCCCCCCGAATAATATCAGCAAAATCATCTATTTATAAATATATTTTTTTAAGTATTAAAGCTATTTTCCAAGCCTAAATACTCCTGAAATACTACATCTATCTCCGAATAGTACCCAAAAATATTCAAATGTGTAACTAGTTTATCGGTATCAATTGTAGTAGTGAATTACTTTAGATAAATAAATAAATAAAAGTAATAGAAAAATTCAAAAAATTAGTGTAACAAATGTGTTGTGGGGAAATTTGATAAGTCCATGTGATGTGGGAATTATTAATGTATAATAATACTGATGTTAGTTGTATGTTTATTATGAAATAACTTAAAGATGTCACTTCATTATGACTATTTTGAGTGAATTTCTTTAATATAAATCGCATATTAACTTGATTTCGCACTAGCTTATTTCGTATTATTAAAATTAATTAGTTGAACAGTAGAAAAAAGGAGTTAGTCTTTACATTTCTAAAATTAATTGAATTCAAGTAACGATAAATTATAATCAATTATCCTACAGCTTGCAAATTTGGGCAATTTTTCCTTTCCCAATTTTGATTCTTTTTCAATTCTGTTTAATAAATTTTATCCTTTTTCAACGATTCTATACAATTTACCCCGAATAATATCATAATGAATGTCCAACTTTCTAATTAATTTGTACTCATGTAAGTGAAATGAAGTAATTCATAACCTTGTTAAATAATGCTGTAACATTTATTAGTACACTACATTTCTAGACTATATGCTTTTCCATTTTATATACTCAATAATTTATTCAAATCCATTTATATTTGCGTCCATTTTCATGTCATATAACTTTTATCGTTAGAATTACCTTAATAATTCAAATGGAAAAAGAAATGAAACAACTTTCAAAAGTTTTAACACAATCAATACTTAAAGGGAAAAGGAAAGAGAGTCTAATATTCCACTAAAAATAAATAACACTATCTTACTTTCTTTGCCATTTTATTTTTCCTTTACTTAAGAATATTTATGGTATGATGGAAAGTAGAACATGGCTATTACTCTTTTAAAATTTAAAAAATGAAAAAAAAGAAACATAAAAACTCTATTAATCATCTTCAAGTATTCTTAATGCTAAAAAATGAAATCCTTATTCATATAAGAATTAGAAATCTTTTAAATTTAGAATTAAAAAATAAATAGAAATAATATATTATGACTATTAGATTTAAGATAAATATGGTACTCAAAATTGAAATATAATCTAATGTATATTTTAATATCTTTTTGGCACATATAAAGTAAAGGTATGAATAAAGATTCTTAAAACTTAATATGGATTGCTTAGTATTTAAAAATGAATAATAATACAAAATATTCATTTTAATAGAAATAATGAAGAAAAGATATCATAAAATAGAAGGTTGATATTATATCTATTAAAAATGAAAATTTTCTATAAGATTTTAAAATAAAAAGCCTTTTATTTTTAAATATACACAATAAAGATGAAATAAATAAAAGAGATGCTATTCTTCTAATGATAATAATAATGTTTATCTTTGAGATATATTTAAAGCGAAGATCTAAAAAATAACTAGACAAAATATAGGCATCAACTGATGATATAAGATAAATTGGATATATATTTTCTGCAAATTTATCAGTGATAAATTAATATTTATTTTCTTTTGTATCTTACAACATTATGAATTAAAAAATATAGATATTAGATAACAATATTTACAGTATGTTATAATTTATTAATCATAATATCATTTCACTTTCATAAAAAATTAACCTAATATTATAGTAAAATAATTGTAAAAATAATTCAAGCAGAATTCTAATTTTAAAAATTAAGACTGACTTTTACATTTGTTAAAAAGGTTTTGTTGCTTTTTTCTATTCATCTCTTAATAATAAAAGAATTTTGAAAATTTTTAGCACTATTTAATTACTAAGAGCGTATATTCCTATCAAATTTTTTTAATTTCCAACAATCAATTGATTATTAATTAAATTTATGAAGCAATAAATTTATTTATCATTCATTTCTTTATCTATTTTAAATGACAATCTTCCTAATTTATATTAGAAAATAATTTTAGATTGATTAAATTATATGTATTTTCTTATTTTTGATTTAAACAGGTTATGATAGATTAAATATCTTAATTATTTATTAAAAAAAAATAAATAAAAAGATAGAACTTTTATTTTATTTTAAGTAATTCATTATTTTTTTATTTTTAATTAATGATTACATAATGAATGAATGTAAAATATTAAAACAAACATAAAGTTTATCAATATTTTTTAGCAATATGAAATAAATTGATAATGATTAACAGACTATTTGCAAAAATCTTAATACAATATTTAATAACCTTTATTATAATTAAAATCTTTTAAGGAAATTTAGGCTTGATATTTTTTTATTTAGATTTAAAATAGCATGCATAAACATAAATAAATTACATTTACACATCTAGTGCTTACTAAACATTTAAATTTTAATGATTTCAAAGAATACTTGCTAATTCTGATTTATTACAATAGTATATTTTCAAAAAAAGAAAATACTCATACTTTATAAATTAAAATAAATAACAATCAGAAAAATTATAATGAGATTTTTTAGAGGGTATGAATATGAAATCCAATCAGATGTATATTATTAGTTTGTCGTTCTAAAGTTGTAATGACATGATAATAAAAATTTAAATAAAATATTAGTAACTTTATCATAAAAGAAAATTCTATACATTTTTTACTATTACCATTGCAGATTAATATTGTAAGATAAAACATAGTTTTAAACTTACATTTGATTTATTTATCTATAATTGCAAATAAATGAAAGGGCAATAGTAGACCTAAATTTTGGTGATTTGTATTTTATCTATGTACAGGAGTAGATTATCCTCTTCTTTTTATAATCTATTTATTGTTACCATTTTAAAAAGTGAATTAAAGGAGGAAGTATTTGAGTTGTAAGTTGAAATAGAAAAATTTAATGAAAGAATTTTAAGTGACATTTAAATAAAGGAATTATGAGTATATCTAATGTAAAAATAAGTAAATATAGATCAAATAATTTTATCATTTGTAATAATGAAATCAATTAATTAGTATCCAGAAAAAATAAAGAGTGAACTTGGTAAATTGAAAAAAAAATAAGCAAACCATTGGTTAATTAATTATTTTTGTATTAAAAGAAAGTTTTACCAAATAAAAACAGAGCAAACAAATAAGTCAATCTAATAATTTAAAATAAAAAAATGAAGAATATTTTAACCTAAATAATATTAATTCTATAATCATTTATTAGTTTAGCTTTAGGTAAAGTAGTTTTTTTACTAAAATTATCCAGTAATCTTTATATATTTTTATTTTTTGATAAATAAAATATCAATTAGGAGACATTATTTTAAAGAAAATATCTACTCCTGTGTTAGAGATTAATAACCTATAGTAATATTAATGTGTTAGAGATTCAAGTTCATAATTCTTTAGAGAATACTATGATTTAAGTTAAGCATAGAATACTATAAATTTAGAGCTTGATAAAATCCCTCATTTCGAAAAAATAGTCAGTATCCATGTGGCTTATTATCAGAAAGACTAATAACCTTAGTATAATCTTATTCTTAATTCGAAAAAATTATTTATTTAAGCTAACTTTCCTACTTCACTAATGAGAGAATCCCCTCCTTGCGGTACAGAATTTTTTAACATAAGATACAATAACATTGATGGATATTTTAAAGGTAAATTTGATCTTAAGAGTATTTAAATTCATTTTAAATTAAATTAAAATACTTTAGGAGACTGGATTTTGGATAATAGCCCAAATTTATATATAAAAATGGAGTAAATATCCAAATACTTTACATTTTTAGATTATCTTTAGGTAAATATTAATGAATGTCATCCTAGTTGCCTAAGTTGTAAAGGAAAGTTGGTCAATGATTGTTTATCTTGCTTCGAAGGAAAGCCATCTATTACTGGAGAGTGTAAATGTTTAGATAGTAATATGTTATTTCAAAATGGAATATGCGTTACAAAGTGCTCTAAGCCTTATTTTTAATAAACTTAATCTGAGAATTTATGTTATTTTGCTTAAGATTGTGATTTATGGGATATTGTAAAGAAAAAATGCTCTTAATGTTTGAAAGGAAAGGTTTTATTGAATGATATTTGCATCGATGTATGCCCAGAGGGGTTTTAAGCATAACTCATAAGTGGAGTTAAGACATGTATTGATTAAAATAACTTTGGTATTTTAGGTAATTTTTATTTTTATTATTATTTTACTTAAATTTACTATCTCCCACCTTCTATGAAATAGGATCTTATTTAGTTTAGGGAATGATGACAAACACATTTTCTTAATTTCATTTAAACTAAATTGAAATACAATGGGAGAACTTTTAGAAAACTCTTATTGATGTTGATAGCCCTATCAACCACTGCAATGATATTTAATTATTAGGAGGATTTATGACAAATAAATTTGATTCTATTATTAAATACAATAAAAAGATCATTTAGAGTATAAAAGCTAGAGTAACTTTCAAAATAATATTCATAGATTGGGATGATAGTTATACTGCTAAAAACGGAATTACTATAACTATAAATAAATAATAAATAGTTTTAAAACCTACAAATCCTTAAATTAAGAATGGCTAAAATATATGTGGGTTTTCTTATCCTGAGATAATAAGTTCTTTTACTGGAGTATTCAAAATTATAAATTAAACTTTAGATATTAACATTAAAAATACTGTTCTGCTCACAAAAGAAGAGATAGATGATTTAGGATTCTATTATTAAAATGAAAAAGAAATTGATATTGGTATCAGAGAATTTAATGTCTTTTTATTTAATGTAAATTTTTATTTATTCTTTTAAATTTGTAGTAGATAATTTAATTTTTGTTTAATTTAGTGTGAAAAGAAATATTGCTAAAGTTGTGATGCTAATGAAAGTTGTACAAAATGTTTAGATGGTTACTTCAATAATTAGCAAGGAGAGTGTATTCCCTGCATGGCCTCTTGCTTAACTTGCAATGATGAAAATACTTGTATAGATTGCAAACCCAGTACTACTTTAATATCTAATAAATGTGAATGTATAAACAATGGAGAGTATTTTGATGCAATAACTTAATAATGTCTACTTTGCAAAAATACTTCTTGTAAAAAATGTGATCCTAGTTAATCTATGAATTGTATTTCTTGTTAATCTCCATTGTTCTTATAAAATAATACTTGCATAGAAAAGTGTAGCTTTAAATCATATCCTGATTAAACTCTTTAATAGTGTATATAATGTAAGGATATAAATTGTTTAAATTGTACAAATTCAACTAATTGCTCTAAGTGTGCTACCAATTATTATCTCTATGATTAAAATGGAAATCAATCATGTGTTTATACTTGCCCATAGAAAACATTTATTGATAAAATTAATTATACATGTAAAAGTTGTACTGATACAAATTGCTTAACCTGTTTATAAAAAAGCGAGAAAATATGTGATAAATGTGCTACTTCATTTTATCAATAAGATGGATCATGTGTATCAACTTGCTCACCTGGTTATTTGCCTAATATTTCATCTAAATAATGTTTAAAATGCCAAATTCAAAATTGTTAGCTATGTAGTAGTAGTATAAATACTTGTCAGAAATGTTATGAACCATATTCTCTAATGAATTACAAGCAATGTGTGATAGTATGTGATCCAGGTTATTTTTCTAATTAATTTATTTGTGAAAAATGTAGCTCTAATTGTTTATAATGTTAAAACACAAGCAATAATTGCATTTCTTGTTCTGCTACATAATTTTTATAACAAGGAAAGTGTGTGTCAAGTTGTTCTTTAGGATTTTATTCTGATTCAAATAATTGTTTGAGCTGTACTAATAAATATCCTTCTGGAAATTGTACTTCTTGTGATATTTCTAATGGATGCACATCCTGCCCTGTTAACATGCTTCTTGATAAAGATATTGGTATTTGTGTGGAAAAATGCAGAGAAGGTTATACTTCATAATCAGGTACATGCACTAAATGTTAGAATAGTTTATGTTCTGCTTGCGATTAAAATAATACATCCTTATGCAAATCATGCTATAAAGAAAGCTCAAACCCCTATCTTGAAAATGGTTAATGTGTAAATAGTTGTTAATCTTCTAATTTCTTTGATTCTACTACAAATGAGTGTGTTCCTTGCAAAAATAAATTTGATTTTTGCTCAAAGTGTAATGCTTAAACTTGCACTTAATGTGAATAACTTATAGATATTACTACAGAAAAATGCACTAGTACTTGCCAGGCAAATTAAATCTAATAAGGAATATTTTGTATTCCTAATGATGCAACAACCCCCTCTTTATTAAATTGTGAAAAATAAAATCTAAACTTATGTATACTCTGTAAACAAGATTTTTTTTTAAAGGATGGTAACTGTGTTAGCTCTTGCGGAGATGGCTATTACTAAAATTAGGCTTTTCTTAAATGCGAACCTTGTTCGAAAGTAGCTAACTGCGAGAAATGTGAGTTGAATATAAATGAATTTATTTGTAATTAATGCAACAATAATTTTAAATACTATGATAAGGTAAATTAATTATGTAAAAATTAGTGTCCACAAGGTACATATCCTGATGATTAAAGCCTTTCATGCAAGAAATGCTAAGATAACTGCTAAGCTTGTACATCTCTAACTCAATGCACTGATTGTATCAAACCATTTTTAAATGAGAATGGTAATTGTAAAGTAAAATGTTCTGACGGATACTACACAGATGATATTAACAATAAATGTATAAAATGCGATACTAATTGTAATAGCTGTACAGGAAGCTCTTAATGTCTTTCATGTTAGCAAGATTATTACTTATAAGATGGAAAATGTACTTTAAAATGTAATAATTTATATTATGGTGAAAATGGCTAATGTTAGTTATGCAGTAGTAAATTTAGTTTATGTTTGAACTGTAACAATTAAGATTGTACGGAATGTAATCTTGATTATCCTGTTTATGATCCATATGACAAGGTATGTAAAAAAGAATGTTAATCTCCTCTAAAATAAGTTGACGGAAAGTGTCAAAAATGCAGTCCTGTAGGTGCTGAATTCTGTCAGAAATGTGAATAAAATAATGAAACCAAATGTTTAGTATGTAATGATAAATATTTAAATGTCTAAGGAAAGTGCTAACAGTAATGTGATTTAGGATATTTTATTTAATAAAACTAAACTGAATTGTCATGCGAATAATGTTCTAAAAAATTCAAAGGATGTTCAGAATGTAATTCAAATAGGTGTTTGAAATGTTCTGATTCTAATTATTTTATTGACAATTTAGAGTAAAATTGCATTGACTCTTGCCCTTATTAATAATATCCAGACTTTACTGATGTTAAAATGTGTTTCAAATGCCCTTAACAAGATTGTTTAAAATGTGATTAGAGTCAACCTAATAACTGCATCGAATGCCCACCCAACACATTTTTACAAATTAATAGATGTGTTTCTTAATGTGATTTAGGATACTTTAACAATAAATAGGATTAGATTTGCCAATCATGTAATATAAAATTTGAAAACTGTATAAAATGTAATTCCGAATAGTGCATTTAATGTATAAAAGATAATCTATACTTTGATTCCTTATCAAAAAAATGTGTTGAGAAGTGTCCAAGTAAATTTTATTAGGATTCTGAGACCAGTTAATGCATTAAATGTCCTAACTAAGATTGTCTGACTTGTAATAATCAGAATGATAGAAGCAAGTGTACATCATGCTAAAGTAATTTAATTATTAATTATATTTTCTCTTTAAAGTAAAAAGTATCTTTATTATAATTATATATAGCACCATCAAATTCTGATTTAAGTAAAATAAAAGATGAAAAAATATTCATAGATAATGGTTTATGTCTAACTAAATGTCCTTATTATACCAATTTAAGTGAATTAAAGTGCTATTAGAGCTGTCCTTCTAATATGATTATTAATGATAATTAATAAACATGTAATCTTACATGTGATAAAAATCAATTATTGTATAAATAAAGATGTGTTGACAAATGCCCAAAATATACAGCTTAGTTGATAGACTAGCCTCAAGTATGTGTTAATTGCATTGATTTAAATAAATTTTATGAAAATGGATAATGTGTTGATAAATGTAAACAAGGTAGTTATTTAGTTTCTAACAGGTGTGAATCGTGCGATGTTAGTTGCTTAGCTTGTGAAATAGAAAGCACAAATTGTAGCTCGTGCAATTAAGGATATTAATTGAATAGAGATAAATATTGTTAAAAAATATAAGAAAAATCAGAAGAATAAATCTAAGAGTCTGAAATTTTGGGAGTTATTTGTCAATACTCTGGTTTTTAAAATGATGATTAATGCTATGAGAATTTACAATAGAGCATTGATTTTATTAAAACTTATTAAATTATTTTAATAGTAAACTTAATAGTTTCATTATTTCCATTAATTAGTGAGGATTTAAAGGCAGCTGGACTTCTTTCTGTTACTCTTTAATACGTTCAGTTGCAATAATTACTAGCTAGCTTAATATACCATAAGGCTTCTAATTTTTATTGGTTGAATTAGACATTTTTGAAAGCTAATTAAATAAATCACATTTTTCCTATTCTGCCAACCCTATTTTCCTATATCAACAATCACTAGTACTTTTAATTTAATCTTTTAAGGAAATATTTCGTCTATACAGTAGCTGATATTTACAAAAATTTCCTAGCAACATTTGGTTATTAAGTTGTGATAATATATTCAACAATTATTATAGGCATGATATTCTTAATAACTAGTAAAATAAGAATTACTTTCTTATAAAAATTTATTTTAGTTAGATATAAAATATTAATAATATTTATGTTTATATTCTCTTGCTAGCTATTCTTAAGCACAACCTTATTCATCTTACATGAAGAGATATCATCTTTCTTAATAGATCTAATATGCATGATTATTATTCTATCAATTTACTTCCTAATTCAAATAGTCAATGTGAATTTGATAAAAAAAGAACTAGATAATTCTATGAATGCTAATAAATGCGAAATTCTATGCCTTGATGTTATTAAGTATTCCTTTAGAAAATCATTTTGGATTATCTTTGAATTTAGAAAAATTTTCTTTATTAGCATACTGATGAACTTTAACTAAGGAAATGAAGGCTTAATAATAATTATAAGTATTTCCATTGTCCTATTAATAGCTATGATGATATTGAAATTCTTTGAATCAAAAAAATTAAATTATATCATGATTTGCTAAGAATTAATTTTTTGCTCATTATTAGTTGTATTTTTACTTATTAGTATTAATTACAGTGATAATGATATAGATTAAGCTGAAATCAAAGTTTAATGTAAGATTCTTTACATTTTATTGGTTATTTTATTGGTTATTTTATTAAATATTTTATTTAATTTAAAATAGGTTTTTAGAATATCAGTATAATATTCTCTTCTATTTACTTACTTGTTATTTTAGTGAGCATAATCTAAATATTCTATAATAAGTATTTAAGAAGCACCCAATTAAAAGTAATGAGTAATAAAGGGTTTGATCAAAGCAGGGATTATCCAATGACTTAATTACAATTAACTGAAAGAACTATGCTAGACTTATTAAATAAATCAAATACTTAAATATCTACAATAAATATATTAAAAAAGAAGAAATGATATTATTTTCTCTTTATGAGAATCTTTGTAAATAGTTTATTTACTTTATGATGATGTATAATTTAAAATAGTATAATTAAAATAGTAAAATATCTAGAAGCTCCCTCTTATGATAAAAATAAATAATATTCCTCCTAAAATAATTAAATTCTAAAAATAAATTATTTATAATTAAGTCATTTTTATCAATTATTTGGTGATCTAAATAACTCTTTAATTAATAATTTTCTAATTTGTAATTTTTCTATATTATTTTTAATTCAAGTTTATACACAGATTTTCATTAAATTTATTGTAATGTGGAGAGGAAAAAATTATACTTTCTTTCTTACTTACGGTGGATTCTTAATAATTATTATTTAATAGAATGTTTGAGTCTTTTATTAAAATAAACTCTTTGTCACCAAAAATTAATATCATAAATAAAATTTAAGGCAATTTAATATTTTGTTTCTTAAAAATAAACTTAAGAGCTAAAATAAATAATTAGATCTACTATTAATAAAATTAAAAAACTGAAATCAAAATGAAACTTTAGAAAATATTATTTAGAATGACTGTGCTATTTTTACATATGATAGAGAAATTAGTAGGTTGGATACTTGATTTTTGTTAGCTTAATCCATAAATCTAATAGTCTATTTTATTAAAATAACAAAAGGTGAAATAAATGTTAAGTAATTCTTTTCTCCAGCTACTGATAGTGAGAAGTTGTTGGTTATGTATGATATATATGAATGCGATAAGTCTAATTCTTAATTCAAAAAAACATTCTATTAGATATAAGAGGATAAAAATATAATATAGCTAGAGTTGAATAATACTCCTCATTTTGAGAAGAATATTTTTTTTGATATTGTTTATTATTTTGAAAAAGAATTATCTTATAAAGTAATCATAAATGACAAACCATTTATTCTATATTCAGATAGAGAAACTTCATATTTCATGATTCCTTGCCATTTCTCATTGTTAAAAGCTAGATATTTAGATATAGATGGATTGAACAAAGGTAATATAAATTATTCTCTATACAAAATTAAAAAATTAATAATTATAAATTAGCAAATTGGATCTTATAAGATAGTAGTAATCAACTAAAAATAGAGATAAATTAAGTTTTCTATGATAAAGATGCTTTTATAGATTACTTTTAGATAAATATAAATGAATGTCACCCTTCATGCTTAAGCTGTAATGGAAAATTAAAATCTAATTGTTTATCATGCGCATAAGGTAATCTTTCAACTTCTGGAGAATGTGCTTGTTTAGATTAAAATATGCTATTTTAAAATGGATAATGCGTTTCTTCTTGCAAAAAATATTATTTCTAAAAGAGTATAAATGATAAAAATTGTTATTACGTAGAGGGTTGTCTGTCGTGGGATTAATAGGCTTAAATCTGCTCAATGTGTTAAAATAATAAAGTTTAATTAAATGAATTCTGTCTTGATAAATGTCCAATAGGGTTTGATCTTGTATAGTTAAGCTCAGGAAATACATGTAGAGAATCAAAAAATTATGAAATAATAGGTATTTTTATTTTTTTAAATTAGATTTAATTTTGCTTACATTCTTAATTTCTTTTTTAATGTAAGATTACAATTATATAAAAGTAATAAAAGAATTATATTTCATCATTACAATTCTTTTTTATATTTTTAGGTAATTATTTAGTATTGGGATTGATAAGTAATAACTTTTCCCAAATCCACTTGAATGATCTAGGTTTCAAATTTTAGTTTATCTAAACCTTTGTTAATCACTAAAGTCTAGTTTCTCGATGTTAGGATTATTAATTATTCGGAGGTTATTACATAAATGGAAATAATTGCTATATAAGTTACCAAAAAAATGATATTTCATTTAAGAAAATTAGGTTAAGTTTTCTAATAGTAATAGTAGATTATTCTCAATAATACATAAAAATTACATTAAAAATTAATGGAAAATTGATTACAATTAACCCAGTTGAAAACTAATTTTAACAGAAAAATATATGTGGAAATTATTAAAATGAGCTTATTTCTTACTTTTCAGAAGTTTTTGACATTCAAGGTAAGATTGATCTCTAAATAACTAATCTTTCTCCTTATGATAATTTCTTAGGAATAAGAGAGTTCAGCATCTTTTAATTTAATGTAAACCATAATCTTTAATTTAAAAATTAATATTTTTTTTAAAGAAGGAAGGATATTGAATTCCATATTAATATTATCATATTGATTTTCATTTATAATAATATGCTAATAAATTAATAAATATATTTTATAAAAGTGTGAATTAAGCAATTGTTTAAGTTGCGAAATATCTACCAAATGTGATACATGTGCAGATGGATATTTTATAAACTCTGATACCCAAAAATGTTCTCCTTGTTTGCCTACTTGTCAAACATGCTCAAATTCAAATACTTGTATTACTTGCAAAGCAGGAACAGAAAAGGATTCATAATAGATCTGCTAATGTAGTAGTGGAAGCTATTTTAAAGTAGAAGGCTAATAATGTGAAAAGTGCTAGAACCTTTCCTGTAAATAATGTAACCCTTTAGATACTCTTTAATGTACTCTATGTTACTCACCTTTATTTTTATAAAATAACTTTTGTGTACAAACTTGTAATATAGGAATGTACACGGATTTAACTACATAATCCTGCAAACTATGTACCAATAAATGTGATATTTGTACTAATTCTAATGATTGTTAAAAGTGCAGCCTTAAATATTATTTTTATTAAAATGATAACATATCTTAATGCCTTGCTTAATGCCCAGCTTTAACTTACATAGATAAAGAGTAATTTATTTGTAAAAATTGCTCTATGCCTAATTGCCAAAAATGTTTACTAGTAAATGAAACAGTTTGCGATTAATGCCAATATAGTTATTTAATTTAAGATGGTGGCTGCGTTCCTCAGTGCTCCAATGGGTACAGGCAAAATGGATTAACTTGTGAAAAATGCCTTTCTGATTAATATTGCCTAAAATGTAGTAAAAATTAAAACTAATGTGAAGTTTGTGCTTCTACATATTTTTTAGAAGACAAAATAAGATGTGTCAAGTCTTGTAAAAGTGGATACTATTCTGATTCATCAAATATTTGTTAGGAATGTAATAAAAATTGCAAAGAATGTGTTTCAAATTACTCAAATTGTATATCTTGTATCTCCCCTTTATTTTTATAATAAGGAAAATGCTTAAATGCTTGCTCTTCTGGATTTTATCTTAGCGATAATTAATGTTTAAGCTGCTCTGAAAAATTTCCATAAAGAAATTGCCTAGAATGTTAAATAAATAAAGGCTGTATAGCTTGTCCAGATGGAAAATTTCTTGATTAAGATTTAGGAGTATGCTTTGATTAATGTAAAGATGGATATGCTAATGATGTTACTAATAAAGTTTGTATTAAATGTATCTAAACTAATTGCTAGAAATGTGATAATATGAATTTAAATGTGTGTACTAATTGTATAAATTCAAGTTCATATCCATATTTATAAGAAGGAAGCTGCGTTGGTACTTGTTCACCTGATAAATATTTAGATAAATCAAATTTTAAATGCCTTAGCTGTGATTACAAATTTTCTTTTTGTATTTAATGTAATCTTTTAGCATGTACTAAGTGTAGTCCTCCAAAGAAAATTGATTTTAAAAATGGATAATGCATAAATTGTGAATTACCTTTAATTTCTGATGATACTTATTGCTTTTCAAATGATGTAACATAACCAATAACTGATTATTGCCTGTAAAAAGAAAGTAATTCATGTTTATTATGCTAATAATCAAAATACCTGAGCTTAGGTTAGTGCTAGAGTAATTGTGAAGATGGATATTATGGGGATACGATACTAAGAAAATGTTTTAAGTGCAGTGATTAAATACAAAACTGTGATAAATGCGAAATGAATAGTAATAATTAAATTATTTGCACAGCATGCAATACAAATTTTAAATACTACAATTAATAGAAAGCACTATGCTAAGATAAATGCGATTAAGGAATGTATTCAGATTTAAAAAACTAATGCTAATAATGTATTATAAATTGTGATAAATGTTCCTCAAATACTTCATGTGAAGTTTGTTAATATCCATATTTAAATGAATAAGGATAATGTAAATTAAATTGTTCTCGGTAATTTTATCCTAATCTATCAGAATGCTTGAAATGTGATGATAAATGCTTAGATTGTACCTCGAGTACTTAATGCATTAAATGTAAGGATAACTATTTTTCTTAGTAAGGTGTATGCTAGCTTAAGTGTAATGATTAGTATTTTGGAGAATCAGGGATATGTCAACAGTGTAGTTCTAAATTTAATTAATGCTTATTATGTGATTAAAATAATTGCACAACTTGCAAAGATGGGTACAATTTTTATGATCCATATGAAAAAGTTTGCAAATAAAGCTGCTAATCTCCACTTAAAGGTGTAAGGGGATTTTGCTAAAGATGTAATCCCGTAGGTGAATAATTTTGTTAAGAATGTGATGAAAATGATGAAAAAAAATGTATCAAATGCTCAAATATACTTTATAATGGATAATGCTTATCATCTTGTGAAAAAAATAGTTATATGTTTTAAAATTCAGATGGTATTAAAACATGTAAAACATGTGAAAGTACTTTTAAAAATTGCTCAGAGTGTAGTGATACTTAGTGCTATAAATGTTAATAGGAAACATTATCGATAGACAAAGATAATAAGGAATGCATTTAATAATGTCCAGACTAATAATATTCCCTTTAAATAAATGAGCAAACTAAAAAATGTGTATTTTGTCCTTTACCTGATTGCAAAAAGTGTAATGAAAATATTCCTGACGAGTGTACTGAATGTCCTACTTCATCTTATTTATAAAATAAAAGATGTGTTAAAGAGTGTTATGATGGGTATTTTTAAAATTAGTAAAATTAAACATGCGATCCTTGTTCTTCCAAGTTTGAATAATGTATAAAATGTGATTCTAACTAATGTTTTTAATGCGAAAATGTAAATTTATACTATGATCCTGTTTCTAAGAAGTGTTCTAAAGGCTGTCCAGAAAGATTCTATAATGACTAATTAACAGGAAAATGCATTTAATGCCCTAATAAGGATTGTATTAGCTGCGATGATGAAAATAAAAGAGAAGCTTGTACATCATGTTAATGTAAATAAACAAGATTCCTTTTATTTTAATTTTAGTCTTTATTAATACTTTAATAATACATTTATTTATAATTAGCAAAATAAGATAATCCTATTTAAAAATCGGTTGATCTGTTATATCTAAATTAAGGGAAATGTGTTTAAAAATGCCCTTTTTATAAAGATTCAACTAACTATAAATGTTATAATACCTGTCCCCCAGGATTATTTGCAAATGATGATACTTTTACCTGCAGTAAATCCTGCTAACCTAATTACTTGACTTATAAAAATAAATGTCTTAAGTAATGTCCTAAATACACTGCTTAATATAAGGAATAACCAGGTTTTTGTTTTGAATGCTATTTAGATTCTAAAATATTTTAATAAGGTTAATGCGTAGAAAAATGTTCAGAAGGATATTACTCAATTTCAAATATCCGTTGTGAAAAATGTGATTCTAGATGTCTAACTTGTGAAGTAGAAAATACTAGTTGTACTTCCTGTATCAAAGGATTTGAATTAAGCACAGAGAGATAAGATTGTATTGAAATATAAAAGCTTTCTGATGAAGAATAATAATAGATATTGAAAATGTAAAAAATTTGTAGCTATTAAAATTTATAGAATAATAATCAATGCTTAAAACTCTATAATACCAGTATAAAATCAATATCCCCTTTTTAAATTATCCTCATTTCAAATGTAGTCCTTTCTTTAATTTTATTAGTGCCATAATTAACTCAAATAAATGGGATAATTACAATCAGCCTCTAGTATATCTAATTATAACAAATGATAGCAAGTTTAGTGTACCACAATAATTCTAGTCTATTGTGGTTGAATCAAACTTTCTTGAAAGCAAACTAAATTAATCATATTTTTCCTATATTACCTATTCTATTTTCTGATTTAAAAAATGGCTTGTATATCTAATTTAATTTAACTGACGATGAATTCTTTATAAATATTGCTGATATTTATACTAACTTTTTATCAGTCTTTAGCTATTAAATGATTATCCTTTTACTATCTTTCATAGTTAGTTCAGTTTGTTACCTTCTTAGTAAAGTAAAATCGGATATTTTATTGAAATATTAATCAATAAGATATAGAATTTTGGTGAAGTTTAATATGATATTTTCTTGTTAGTTTTTATTAGGAGCTTTTAATTTTTTGATGTATGGAAAGCCTTTTTCTACAATAGTTGATTTAGTTAGCCTATTAATAATGGTGGCTTTTTATCTATTTATCTAAATAAAGAATATCCTTATTGTCAAAAAGAAATTAGACACTACTTCTGATACAATTAAGGTTCAAGTTTGGTGTTAGAATGTCGTTGAGTTTAACTTTAGAAAATACTTTTGGTTGGTATTTGAATGCAGAAAAATAATATTTATCATATCACTTGGATTATTTAAAGATAATTTAATAGGTTTAATAATTAACTCTTCTTTCTCTATTATTTTCCTATTGTCTATGATTTTCTCTAAGTTTTTCTACTGTAAAAGTGTCAATATTATAATGGCATTTAACGAATTCCTATTTAGTATGATTGTCATTAACTTCTTAATAATTTGCTTAAATAAAGATAATATTTAATAGGATTCATCTATTATAATTTTGAAAAGTAAAATTTAATTATTAAACAAATAATATCTAATTATATTATTTTTATTAACTAGGTTTCTAATATTTAAATATAATATTTACAAGCTCCTTCCTTATCCTCTCTAGTATTTTTATTTTTAAAACAGTCTTATCAAAATTTTAGGCTACGAAAATTCTTTAAAGATCAAAATAAAACCTTAGTGATATTAGCTCCATTGAAACCTATAAAATCTAGATGAGTGAAAAAACTATTAGTGATATTTTAAGTAAACCTACAAAAATTTCTAACAATTTTATGAAATAGAAAAAATATTGAACTAATAGTAAATATTTATAAAATCTATTCAAACTTTTTTGTAAAGTTTCTATTTATTTAAATAAGAGTATTGAACTATCAATATTTCTTATTTAATTAGTCCTTTAATTTAATATGTAATTTTAAGGATATCCTTGTATCAAAGTGATTTAATTTTCATTATTATTTGTAAATCGAACTAATCCTAATCAGTCAATTAAAATATGAAATAAAAAAAATAAGTAGAAACTATAAACTATATTTAAAAATAGAAAAATAATTAAAAATATTCACTCACCAAAAAAACTTTTTTTATTCGATCTCCTTTGCCCACCTATAAAAGATATAAAAACATAATTTAAAAGTTTATACTATTTCTTAAAATATAAATTTAATATTGTAAATTTTTAAAACTTTTCAGAATAACTTTAATTATGGGAATAATATCAAGTTGTTGTTGCTGCAGTTGCTCCAATTAAAACTAAGAAGGTCTAATTCAAGCAACATAATAGTCTTTCTTAAATAATAAATAATAATAAAATAAGCATAAAAAAATTGATTTAATTAGGATAAATAGGAATCCAAACTTTGCATTTAATGGATATATTAGCAGACTAAAATACAATTCTTTCATAAAAGAAAATGAAGGTATTGATAGCAATGATAATGAATTACATAATATCTAATAATAATACAACTCTTGTTGATATATTAAAATTAAAAAAAATTACATATACCTACTATTAATAATAACTTAGTAATTATTTTATTAAATTCTAAAATGTTATTTTAAGATATTATTTTAATTCCTTTTAAAACAATCTTATATTTATTTAATTTAATATCGTATTTTCTATTAATTAAAATAGTTATAGAAATCAAGATATAACAATTGTAATTAATATAAGTGCCTATCAAAGGGATCTTTTTCTTAATTGAAAAGTTGTTTTTATTTATTTTTAGATCATGAATTGAAATCTTTGAAAACTAGTACTAGGTAAATTTATAATGGCCAAATTAAGTCTAATACAAGTAAATTTAATAATTTTGTAAAGATAACTTTCATACTAATTAGCAATTAAGAAAATAAAATTGATAGATTTAATAATATAGATTTATATTTATGAAAATACTCTTGAATAGATAATAATTTTTTTTCCAAAAAAGGTTTAAACATACTAAATCTATAAGAACAAAAATAAATATCAATTATTAAGAAGCATATTTATTTTAAATTTGAATAAAATTACATAATAGTTTAAATTTATACTATTCTAGCTTATTTATTTAAGGAAGGATCTCCTTATATATTCAATTTTATTTAACTTAATTATCAATAATGATAAAAAACACATTCTATGAATTAATTATTCTATAAATATGAAAAAAATTTGACTGAAAATAAATGACTATGAAATAATATCCTTAATATTAGCTAATAGTAATAGTTGAAAGTAATAAAAATAGAAAAATCAATCAGTAGTAATTTACTTCTGACTTATAGATGCAAAGTAAATAAATTAAACTTCACATAGATAGATGAAATAAACGTAATTAATATCTGCTTAACTATTGGTAATAATATTGTCATTATTACTAATAATACATACATCAAATATATTTAATAAGTAGAGAAAACAAATAGAATCAAAAATTAGGCAAATATATCGATATTTATTCATATTTTCATTTTTTCTGCTAAGTAGATTAGGTATTTAAATAAATCTTTAGAATGAAAACTCTATCTAGTATTTTAAATATTTCGATATTAGTTTCAGTTTTATAATTGGTGTTTGGTAAAATTAAATTCTATCTTAGCTCATTTAATTTTTAATTATCATTTTAATAAACTATATTAGGAGACATCAATATTGTTTACATCAAAAACCCTAAGGATATTGATGGATAGTAAGCCAGTCTCTTAAACTGCGAACAAGCTGGTGATACTGAAAATAAGAAAAACTTTTATATTTAAATTCCTCTAAAGGATTTATAATTTCAGTTCAAAACTGATATTCCTCATTATTAGAGGGAGGTAGCTTTAGATGTCCTATTTATAAATTCCTAAAATTCTTTTACATATAAAATTGATGAATTCTAAATTATATAAGAAATCACTATTTACCATAGTAATATTTAAGCTTGCTCATATTAGCTGCCTATCTTATCAATATTATAAAGTTTAGTAAGAGGTAATTATTTATATTTAACTTTAAAAAGTTATTTAATAGTATTTTATATTTATTAAGTAAGCTATTCTTATAAACCAAGTGCTTAGAATAATATTAATATTGTAATTTTTTCAAAACCTTAATATCCTGATCCATATAATAATGCTTTAGTTGGTAGAATTTAAATCAATTTAGATGAATGTCATCCTTCATGTCTTTCTTGTAAAGGTCCTTTAGTTAATGATTGCTTAAGCTGTAATAATGAAGCCAATTTAACTTAAAATTAATGTGTATGCAAAGATTCATCATCTTACATGGAAAAAGGGTAATGCGTAAAGAAATGTTAAGGTGATTTTAAGGAAATAGAAACTAAATTATGTTTTTATTTTCCAGAGTGCTAATATTACAGTCTTAAATATTAAACTTGCATTAAATGCATGGATAACTCAAAATTTCCTTATAAGAGATCATGTTTAAAAAGTTGTCCTCCTAACACTGAATTAATTAAGATAGATACTTACTAAGTATGTGCAAGTAAATATACAAAGAAATATGGTAGCTTATTTTATTTTAAATTTATTATCAGGTTAATATTTATTGCTTTTTCTTTTTAAATAAGGGAAATATTATTTAGAAAGTTTAATGTCTAATACGTTTTCTTCTTTAGAAATTTCTAAAATTCAACTGATATCTAAAAATTTTTTAAAAAACTCTGAGTACTCTGATTGTAATGGAATGTAGCTTTTAGGTGGATATAATTTAAATTCTTATGATGGCAACATAAATTTAAATATTGGTAACATAAATATGAAAAAAATAATTATCTCCTTCAAATATGTCTTAATAGATTTTGAATCATATGCTGAATAAACAGACAACAAATTTTATTTATTAATTAATTCTTAAACTAAAGTTAATATAAGAGACTATTCCATTCCTAAATATTATAAAAATATATGTGGTCTAGAAGACTAAGAGGAGGTAGGTACATTTACCTACACATTCATTCCTAATGATTAAAAATAATTGTCTTTATCTATTGTTAATTAAATAGCAAAGTATATTTTTTTATTAAGGACTAAATCATTTTTTATAGGAATAAGAGAGTTCTCTATATTTGGCTACAATGTAAATTTATTTTATTTATTATTAAAATTATATTTCAAACAGAAATACCTTCTATTTTCTTATTATTTTACTTGAAAAAATCTAAGTTTCTATATTAAACTATTCCCTCATTCTCTAATTTATAAACTTAATGATAAATTACCAGAAAAGATTTAATTTTAAATAACTACTTTTTATTAAAAAGTGCGAATAAGACTTCTGTATGGATTGTACTTAAACTTAATGCACAAAATGTATGGAAGGATACTACTTAATTAATGGAATATGTTTCTAATGCTCATAGAATTGCAAAGCTTGTGAATAATCAGCTAATTAATGTATATCTTGCATTTAATCTATGACTCTTAAGAATCCTCAGTAAGTTTGTGAATGCACAGAAGAAGGAACTTATTTTGATTAAAATGAATAAAAATGCCTAAAATGTTTGAACACTCAATGCAAATAATGTTAGCCAGATAATCCATTAGTTTGCACTAATTGCTATGCAAATTAGTGGCTAGTAGATGGTAAATGTTCTGATACTTGTCCTCCTAGCACTTTTTAATCCAAAACAGTTTAAGGGATTAATTAATGCTAGAGCTGCACTTAAAATTGTTTATTTTGTAGCAGCTCAACGGATTGCTAAAGTTGCTCGAATGGATTCTATACAATTTCATAGTAATCACTTACTAATCCCTCATGTGTAACTTAGTGTCCAAGTAATTATTATACTGATAAAATTAATAGAAGTTGTAAAAAATGTGAAGATATAAATTGCTAAATATGCTCCTCATTTAGTGAGATAACGTGTGATATGTGCTAGCAAGCTTCTAACAAATTTCAATATTTATAAAATGGGAAATGTAAAGATAAATGCGATAGTGGTTATTTTTTAGATGGATTAGTATGTAAAAACTGCATTAAAAATTGTTCTGTATGCAATAATTCTACTTCTTGTAGTTTTTGTGATTAATATTACTACCTATTTTAATCATAATGTGTTAGAGATTGTCCAATTGAGTATTTTAAAGACAATAATTAATGCACAAAGTGTTTAAATAACTGCTAAGAATGTTAAAATGTTGGTACTTGCCTTAAATGCATACCACCTTTTTACTTATAGGATAATAAATGTGTTGAGAGTTGCGATTAAGATTATTTATTAGAGGAAAATAATTGCTATCCTTGCTATAAAATATTCGTAGGATGCAAAAGTTGTAACCAAAATTAGTGTATAACATGTTTAAATGATTATTATTATGTTAATGAATTATAAAGCTGTGTGAAAAATTGTTTAGAGGGATTTGTTGTATAATCAAATTAAAAGTGTTCTTCTTGTTAAAATGTGCATATAAATGGAGGATGTTAGATCTCTTGTGGTCTAGGAAACTATCTTGATTATGGTAATTAATGTAAAGTATGTAGTTAATTTGATAATTAATGTAATAAATGCAATAAAAATGGATGTTTAGAGTGTAATGAAGGTTATTAATTATAACTTCCCGATTAAAAATGTGTAAATTAGTGTAATGATCCATAATAGAAACAGTTGGATAATAAATATTGCTCATAAACTATTTTGGATTCAGATTGTTTATTTAAAGATAATTAAAATTAATGTAAAATCTGTAAAGCCAATTATTTTATTGAAGAAGATACATGTAAACAAGTTTGTTAAAAATAAATTACAGATTATGTTTAAATGAAATGCTTTGACTCTAATTAAATTCTTAATTGCAATAAATTCGAAAATAATTCATGCACACAATGCATAGATGGATATTATTTAAACTATCTTAAAACAGAGTGTAGAGTTTGTGGCACTAAGTGTAACACTTGTGATAGTATTAATAAAAAGTGTACAGAATGCCATGAAAATCTCTATATGTATAATGGTGATTGCCTAAACAGATGTCCAAATGGAACTTTAATAAAAGAAAATAGTAACAAGTTAGAGTGCCAAGATTGCTACAGTTTAATAGCAAATTGTTAGAAATGTTAAAGTAACAAATTATGTTAAGCCTGTAAAGATACTTTTTATTTATCAGTAGACAAATCTACTTGCAATACCACATGTAAAGAAGCTGAGTTTAAAAATAGCTAAAATTCATGTTAAAAATGCAGTGATATTTTCCCTAATTGTGATGAATGCGATAAAGATAAATGCATTAGATGTAAAGTCAATTATTTTAATTATATTAGTTAAAAATTATGTGTTTAAACTTGCCCACCAAATTCTAGAGTTGAATAATAAGAATGCTTATTACCATGCAGTAGATCTTTATGTTAAGAATGTGATAAGATTGATCCTAGTAAATGTAAAGCATGTATCAAATAATTTGTTAGCTTTAAGCTCTAAGATGGATATGTTGAATGCAAATAATATTGTGATGCAGGGTAATTTGCAGACAAAGATAATACCTGCTAATACTGTAAGGATGAAAATTTAGGATATGGAACTAATTGCGAAGAATGCACTAAAAACCAATGTACTAAATGTAATGGAAATTTATTTTTTGATTTATCTTCTAAAAAATGCTTGGATTCTTGTGGAGATTCTAAATATAAAAGTGTACCATAAAATAATAGTAATGGATTAACAGTTAATTGTATAAATTGTTTAGATTAAAATTGTAAAACTTGTGATTCTTAAATATGTAGAGAATGTAACAATCCATATTTTATTTAAGACGGAGTATGTGTGAGCAATTGCGGCTAAGAGTATTATAAAGATAAACAAATGTGCAAAAAATGTTTTGATAGAATTGCTGGATGTCTAAAATGTAATGAAAATGAATGCACAGAATGCAGAGATGGTCTCTATTTAGATGATAAAAAATAAAATTGTGTTGAAAAATGTTTAGAAAAGTAATATTTAAAAAAAGATGACTATTAGTGCTTATATTGTAAAAATGAAACTTGCTAATAATGTAATCCTTAAAATCCTAGTAAATGTATAAAATGTGATTAAAGTAGCTTAAGTCCTATTCTGTATTAAGGAAACTGTATTAGCAAATGTGATAAATACTATGATGAGACTCTTTAGATATGTTACAATTAATGTCCATCTGGGTAGTTCATGGATAATTCAACTAAGAAATGTGTTTTTTAGTGTCCAAAGCTTTCATATAAAAATTTTTGTGTTGATATCTGCCCTAAAAATGTAGGTAAAACTTAAGTTATATTAGTTTTGAGTATTTTTAACATTTAACAAATTTATTAAAAATAATAGGTATTTCTAAGTAATAATAAAATGTTTGTTAAGTATGCCCTCCTGATGAGCCTTACGTTTAAGATGGAGTATGTATAAAAATGTGCAACCACGATTATTACTAGCAAATTCCTTTATTCTAATGTGAGAAATGCAGTGAAAGGTGTTAAACTTGTGAAGAAGATCCTGAGAACTGTACTTCATGCAAAGAAGGTTACTATATGGCAGAAACTATAAAAACATGCATAATTTCTGATAAAATTCCAATGACTCCTTCAGAGAAAGAGATTCTGAAAAAGAAATGCGAATATGCATCTATAAATGGAAGTGAGGATGAATGCATAGAATTAAAAGAATAAGCATTTTCAATAAATAAATTGAATGACATAGTAGTTATACTAAATCTTTTTATTTTTGGTGGCACTTTAGCTTTTAAACCTAATTGGTAGAATGGTATTGCTGCTATTAGCATATATTATATTTAACTTTAATAACTGTCAAGTCTCTTCATATTAACTAAATCTTCTCATCAAAATTGGTTAGATTAAACTGCCTTAAAATCTTCTTGGATGAACCATATTTTTACTTGTATTCCATTTTTAAGGAAATAATAAACTTAACCATCAGATATTTTGTAGTAATTTGATATAAATAAAGATGACCTCAAGCTCAACTTAAATGTAGAACCTATTTACTACTAATTTGCATAGAATTTTTTCTACTAATCTATAGTGATAACATTCTTATTAATTGCAATTAGCGTCTTACTATTTATTCAAAAATATAAGCCAAGATTTTTTAATGCCTATATGAACACAACTTTTAATGTTTTCCCATTTTTTATTAGAATATTCTCTTGTTTATTAGTCAGTAGTTTCTTTATTTCATTAAAATATTCTTCTTATACTGGTAAACTATCTGAAATATCTCTCATGTCTTTAATGCTAGCAAGTTATGGAATATTCACCTATTTTAATATTAAATTACTCTATCATTTTAAAATATGCAGTATTTATGAATAAAAAACACAGTTCATGAGCCTAGGTTTAATCAGATATTCATATAGGAAATATTATTGGCTTGTGTTTGAATTGAGAAAGTTCTTTTATTCTGGGATATTAATTTTCTTATCGAATTCTTTTTTTGGTAGTGTAGCCATTGTGATCTTTAATAGTACTAATTTACTCTACATTATTTTTTCAAAAACTTTTCTCACAAAGTTTTACAATATTAACTTATCAATAATGGAAATGATTTGTACTCTACAATCAATTGTATTTCTACTTTTAATAAGATCCTCTAGTGGAAGTTTATAACCAGATTAGATGTAGAAATGTAAAAAGTTTGATTTTTGTTTATATTTTAAAAATTAAAATTTTTTTTTAAAATAAAGGGTTTGTTTATTTAAGCTTACTGTTGGGAATCTATTATTTCTTGATGGTATTTGTAGTAGTAGTTAAATCTATTGCCGAAAAGTGTAGTAAAATGAGAAAAAATAATAACCAATTAATGAAAACAAATAAAGATGAATCTATAATGATGGGAATAAACTATAATGATATTGAACTATCTTCTAAATCTATTCATGAACTTTTAGAGTCATAGAATAAGTTTTAAAATTGGGCTAAGAATGTAAAGAATGTAAAATAATGAATAAATCATTAGTTAGATTACTTCTTTTCTCCTATATACTTTATTTGTGATAATATCTATATTTTTTATTATAAATCATAACTAAGTTATTTTCATTTTAAATTGTCATTAATAAATTAGATCAAAAACAACTAAGTAGATGAATATGATATTTAAATTATATACTATTAAGATTTTAACTAAATTTTTCGCTTTTCTGTTTTTAAGGATTAAACATGTTTAAAGAATTTTAATTATTTTTTTATATATCAATGAACTCTTCAATATTTGAAATAATCCCCAAATTATACTTTTAAATATTTTCTGAAATTTAAAATTATAATTGATGGAGATTTATATTTAAATGTATTAGCAGAATTTCATAATCACTAACTTTTTCTTAAAACTATTAAAAAAAATAATTAAAAGTTTGCTAAAATTTTTAATTAGATTAGTGGGAGGATACAACAAAAATATTTAAATTTAAAAAGAATAAAAAATTTAAAGAATTTAGAAAGTCTCTTATAAAGATTATTCTTTCTATAAGTTATAAATAAAATTTTGATTAATAGAGAGAGATATTCTTAAAAGGTTGAATCAAATGCATATTTGATGATTATGCAAAATACGTATCTTAAATTTAAATTATGATATATTTGCTTAGTAATTGGCTGAGTAATATCTTGCAATATTTGTAAGGTTTATTTAGTGATATTGCGTGATAAGACAACATATTATTAATCTATCCATTATATCGTGAATTTATATTTTTTTCTTTATTAATAAGACTTCTTTATTGAAAATGTTGTAAAAATATTTATAAATTAGTGATTAAGAATCTTACTGCATTTAAATTTTCCAAAAAAAGTAAATTACTTTGATTATAGATTACAGAGAATTGTAGGTCTTCTATTCGATTTTACTTAAGAAAATCCTACTGTTTAGTTCGTTTAATTACAATAATTATAATATTTCCTTTTTTGAGTAAGATATATCTTTTTTATGGTAAGGTACAATTACCTTAATTACTAAAATATTCAATACAAATATGAAATGTCTAATGATAATGCATAAGATTTTTTAAGAAATTATGTAATCTGATGATTGATTTGAATCTCATTCATTCAGAAAATATACTATATTTATTGTAGCAGAGGGGTTTACTAAATCCAAAAGAAGAGGTAGTCCCTTCCCTTTATTTCTTTGCTATTTACTATTCCTATTATGATGACATCAGAACAAATTAATGTCAGCACATCAATCATAAGGAAGCAAATTCTTTTTTACATGAATTAAAAAACTAAGAATCAAAATAATAAATCTATTTAAGAGTACAGCAAAGAGATTTACACTCAAAAAATATAAGGAATTAGAGATAAAAGAAAATCAAAGCAAAAGATAAAGAAAGAAAGCATAAAGCTTTAAGGATAAGCCAATAACAACATACAATTAAAAGAATAAGGAATAAAGTAAAGACTAAAATACTGCTACTAAAAACAAGAAAATTCAATCCTTTAAAATAAAAAAGCTAGAATTGACAAATAAAATTTAAAATGAGTAATATCCGTGTTAGGTAGGGGTAGAAGCGCCATCTTTTTATAGAGTTATCTGAAGAGAGTTATGGGTTTCTTATGAAAAATTAGCTTTAAAAATCATTAGAGAAAATAGTGGAGGCAGAAAACCAACTATACAAGAAAGTGAGCAAGGTGCAAATGAAGAAATTTAATGTAGAAATATCAAATATGTATTACATCAAAGGTCTAATTTTAGATAGAATGAAGGATTTACCCAAAAGCTTGCTTGCTTATTTGCGTGCATTTGAGGAAAATAGAAAGAATAAGAGTATTTGTAATAATATTGGTAAGGTCTATTTATAAATGCTTAATTATATAGAGGCCGAGAAATATTTGCACTGGGCCTTACAATTAGATGACAAATTGCTCTAAGCTTATGTAAATTTAGCTTATTTATATTTCGAAATTAGTGATTTTGAGAAGTGCATCATGATTTGTTTAGAGGCCCTTTAAAGAAACATCCATGATTATATGCTCCACGAGTATTTAGGTATTTGCTATGTAATTTAAAGAAAGAATTATGCTGATTCGCTTAACCACCTCAAGGAATATATGCATTCCTGCACCAAAAATAAATTCAAGCCTAGTTTTTTATCTCTTTACTATATTTCTTATGACCTTTTGGTTGAATCAAAATATGAAGATGCTTTAAAGTACATCTAAACTGCTGTTAATTTATATCCTTAAGAAATAGAAGCTCTCTACCTTCGCTCTTAGATCTTTTACTAACTTGAAAGGTTGAATGAAGCAGAGTAGGATTTATTAAAGTATGCTTAGCTAAATAATATTTAAGTAAACATCGATGATTCTTAAATTAATAGTCACTTGATTTGTGATTAGGATATTGAAAGCTATGAATCACCTTCTCGTTTATGCTAATAGTCTAATAATAATAATAACAATATTAATTAAGTTGAAGCAGAATCTTAGAATAATTTTGAAAGCCTTGATTCTAATTAAAAAGATAATGTTAGTGGTTTAAAACTTAAAGATTAATAATTATATGAAACAGATTAAAAGCCATAAAATAGAAGGTTTCCAAATTGTTATGTTGATATTGAGTAAAATCACCAGAAATAAGAGGATCAACTTAACATTTATTTTATGTTAGGATTGATATACATGAAAAAAGCATACTTAATTAATACCAACAAAGATGTAGATTAAAAGTTTCATTAATAAAAAATATAAGAGAAGGCAGTTAAATTTTTTGAAGATTCGAAAGCTATCGAATACTAATTCCCCATTATGTTTAACCTAGGTTTACTATTTGAATAAATGGGTGAGAATGATGAATCCTATTAGATTCTTTAAAGGACTCTTATTTTACACTTTGAAAAGTCGAATGATGAGCTCTATTTAAACAGTGATAACTATCATACACTTAACATCCTTCTTCTAGATATCTATAAGCTTAATTACTTGCAAAGATATTAGTAAAATCTCAACCAGATTATTGTTTATGATGAAACTGAAAAAGTTTAAGCAAAATTAAGTACTGATAGCAAAAGCGGATCTAATGTTGAAAATTTCGATAATTAATCTCATAATGGTAAATACTTCTCTGATGTTATTTATCCTCGTAAGAGAAAGATTTCAGTAAATCACATAAAAACAATAAAATAAAATCTATCAAGCTAAATCAGTCGTATTAAAAATATAATATCTGCAACTAAGGAGTAACTCATAGAAATGATTCTTAATAAGCTCAATTATTTGAATAAATAAAAATTAATCCTAAATGAAAAAAATGGATAATACAAATAAACAGTGCTCGATCAAGAATCATTTGTTTCTCCTTTGGCTCCAGGTATTGTGACTAACTCATAAATTGGCGAAGAAAACCTAAGAAGTAATATTAGATCTTCTTATCTTCAATCTTGTGATGATTGGAATAAGCTAGATGAAGATAACAATTAAAGTGAGACATCTGAATGCAATAGTCCAACTTCTGCTGGCTCTCCAACTGCTCCAAAAAAATAGCCATTACTTGAATCCAAATCAGATTTCTCTGAAAATAAAATACTCTCTCAATTAGCATCTGCCTCTGATAACTAAGATATAATAGATTTGAAGAAATAGATGTCTAACAGCAAAAAGCAGTAGCAATTTAATGAGAATTAAGGTGGATTATAATTTAGAAAGTTAAATAGCAAAAAATGCATATGTGATTAAGAAAACAGCAATACTTCAAACTTAACTACTTTTGAAATGAATGATAAAAAATGTACTTATTGCTAAGAAATTCATTTAAAAAGTTAGGAAATGGATGATGTTGAGATATAAAAATATGATGATTTTGGTGAAGATGAAGAAGAAAAGAATTCTCAATTGGATGAAGAAAATGAAGAGATAAAGTTGTAAAAATAGAGAGAATTAGAGAAAGAAAAGATTATAAAGAATGCTAGAAGGGTTTTTGAGAAATAAAAAGAATTTCACTATGAGAGAATTTAAAAATTAAAGCTAGAGGCTAATGAAAAGTAAGAAGAAGAGTACAAATTAGAAAAATAGAAACTTTTCAAGCAAATAAAATCTATTCAGCAAGAGTATGATAATATTATTCAATAGTTTAGAAGCTATATTACCAATAACAAAAACTATTTTTCTCCTGAGTGCCTTTCTTGCAATCCCATCTACAGAACTAGTGATAGCTCTTCCAGAGATGATTAAGCTTCTCTAAAAACTCAAGAAGAAAGTTCAAGAAATAGCTAGTTAGAATCAAATGTTCACTTGAGTAATTAAATAAATACCAGCTAATAGTTTTCAAATGTATCTGGGGGACAATAAAGTAGTGTGTCGATTTAATAAAATCAATCAAAGATTTCCAGTAATAACGAAACAGAAAACAAGAAAAAAGAATAATGCAAATGTGATGAATTAAAAAACCAACTTTTGAATTTCAACTCTTTCTTATAAACAAGACAATATGAAAGAGATTTCTTCTTTGCTTTCAAAAGGCTTATTAAAAACACATTTTTGCATTCTCGTTACATTATTGACTCTCTCTACAGGAAGAATAGTATCACTATTTCTTCCCTAGCTGAACTTTCTCTTGGTTTTATCCCACTATTTCAAAGTGATCTTCTCCTCCTTGATAAATAAAATTCTTAAATATAAATCATCAGCAATGAAGATTTAGTCAAAAAATGTTACATCGTAATTTCTCTATCAGATTCAGTCGAGAATCTTCATACAATTTTAGACTCTCTAAGCTCTGCCCTGAGCGTGTATCTTTAAGAATATATTTGCGATTTTTCTTATAATATCCAAGAAAACATCTATCCTGATTTATGGGGTATGAAAATGAATTAAGTCTTGGATCTCCTCAAGAATAATTTTGAAGTTTCCTTTGAAATGATGGGTGAATCATATGCTTATTTTATATTGTATTAATTCTTTGCAAAGTTTGTTGAAAGCAATGAAGATTTGCAGAAGTATAAGGAAAAGCATTTGCATGATAGAGCTAAATTCCTGTTTACCTTTATTTTGAATAATGTAAAATTCTCTCCTCTTGAATTTTTCAAAGCCAAAATGAATCCTCCCAAAGAAATATTTTCCCCAACAAATTTACCTCCAAATCCTACAAGAGTTATGACCAATGTAAGCACAGCAAGTAATCATAGCTGCCGCATTAATGAATCAAGCATCAAAACCTACTCAAATTATTGCCAATCTGAAACATTAAAAGAAGATCCAATTATAAGAAAGAGTAGTAAAAAATAAAAAAGAGATCAATAATAGAAACAAGATAAATGCTTGTGTAACATTTATTGAAAAAATGTATTGTTTAATAACATGAAATTGTTGATATTAGAGAGCTATTTAGAAATAAAGGCAATCTAATTAATGTAAGAAATAAAAATTCTTTATTATAACCTAAAATACCATTCAAAATATTCAAAAATTGTATTCTAATTATCTTTATTAAAAAATAATAATTTTGTTTCAAGGGCTCCTAAACCAAAACACCACCACAAAAACTTGGTAACCTTTCACTCCAAAAATAATAACTTTATATAAGTCCTAAACCAGTCAATCTGTATAAACACTAACTATCACTATCTTATCTATCTATCTATTAACAATAAATAAATAAATCAATTAACAATCTCTCTAACTAAATTAAAGAAAATTAATTATATTATAACTCTCGTAATAAATATTACATTTAAGTGCATAAAGGTATTTTATTTTTAAATCAATATCCTTTCTATCTATTCTTTTCAAATTATGCTAATTATGGCTTATTTAATTAAGATTACACACAATAATTTTGTCCTTTAATGAACTTGATTTTTGAAAAGAAATTATAGGTGAACTTGTAAGATCCTTATACTTTTTAACTATTTTTTGATTTAATATAACTAACCCCAAAAATTTCTAATGTTAAATAACAAAGAAAATTCTTTTATAAATATAAATAATTATATTTCTTTTATGAAATAAAAGTTTTCTCCAATCAAACAAAAAACAATTTGATAATTTTTTTTTATATTTACTTTATTTCTGATAAATTGCAAATATAAAACTTAAATAAAATGTACTAATTTTTCATAAATCTTATTTCTTTTTATTATCTTTATCATTTCTATAGTCTTTTTAAGCTACTAATTTTTATATTTCCGCTCTTATTTGAACTATCTCTATGTCAGTTTTCTTAGATTTTTTATCCCAGTCAAAGCTAGAAATTTTTGGAATTATTTAAGTTAAGTAGTTAAAATCCTTTCCATTAAGTTTAATACCATCCTATTTAGAGTTATCAGCTATGAAATAATAAAGTTTTGGAATGACTTCTATGTCTTCTAAAAATTACTCATTTTCACTATACACATGATTCTTTGTCATATCTATTTAAGCTATTTTGACAAATCTACTCATTCCATTTTATTCTACATATTTAACCAAGCGATTCATAATATCACTCAAAGATTCACTTTCTTTTAAAAAATTACTTTTAAAATATACTATAACATCTTCATTGCTTTTATAGACTTCCTTCTCAAAGGATTTACCAACTAATTGCTTATTATTAAATTATATTATTATAATTACATTAATAGTATAATAAAAATAAATTTACTAATATTGGCTAGGTATTATTCTTTGGAATAGGTTCTGATTCAACTAATCTTGGTAAATCACCTCTAAGAGCAGAGTGAATAAAATTTTCAATATTTTATAAATTGATTTTGATTGTAGGGGAAGTTTCCAGATGAAATATTTATTTACCATTACTTTTGATAAAATAGAATTGAGGGCCATTAGAGTTAAAGTTCTTTAAAGTAAATAGGTTCTCTAGTTTTTTTTATAGGTTTTATTATATATATCTTTTATTGGAAACGAATACAGATAGAGTGTTGTTAAATTTTATAGCTAGTTCAGGTAAAAATCTTTCAGCATCAGTACATTTTGGTGAATCATCACAAATAAAAATGATACCTTCTGAATTTCTATTAAGTAATTTATTCATATTTCTCTCATCTAAAATATCTAATTAAGAATATGCATATTAAGTGTAAAATTCTTCTATTTTTTTAACTTCAAATGTATCAAAGATATGGTGCTTTTTTATTGATTTAGTATTTATTAATAAAATAATTGAACTATTCTCTCCAACATGATATTCGTTAAATTTTTAAAGAATATTCTCTTTCAATCTTATTTAATCCATATTATTTGTGCTGACGTAGTAATGACCCATATCTCCATAAGTAGAGCTAGAAAACTCATACACTTAAAATTCTTGGTTATTTTTATCACCTATAAATACACTAAAGATTCCTTCTCTTTTATATATTTCATCAAACATTTCTACTGTTACTATTTCTTTTAAAGGAAAACTAGCTTCTCTAACGAATTTTAATAAACTTTCATGAGTCCTATGTTTAAAAAAATAAGTTGGTATTAGATTTATTTATAATCTTGAAGTTACTTTTCTCCAGAATATGTTGTCAATTATTTTCCATATTTGAAAAACTAAAGAGAAGGATATTGCTTTATTTACAAAGAATCAATCTTTTTGAAAAATTTCATAACATCTATTTTAGCAAAATTAACATCATATCCTAACATTTCAGATTCGGCAGCTACCTTCTCAAATATTGGTAGGAAAACTTTGCATGATGAACATGAAGATATGTAGTGAAAGATTAGAACATTCCTACCTGATTTCTATAAATTTTATAAATCATCCCAAGTTTAGCCTATGTAAACTGATTTTTCTTTCTTTAACTTAAGTTCATTTCCTTTACTAAACCCTTGGCTACTACTAAAAAGCAGATATAAAGATAATATCGCAATAAAATATCCAACTTTCATTACAAATTTATATCAAAAATCTTTGATTCTTTCTTTATTTTCTTCTTCTTTTTTTAACGTTTTTAAATAATTCTTAAGATAAAAAAGTTAATTATTATGCATAAGATATAAAAACAACAAAATATTGATCAGAAATAGATATGCTTTTTATAAAGAAAGATTTAATCATTATCTACATTTCTGATTTTATTTTTTGTTATTGTATTAAGTTAAAACTACTTTAATAACAAGAAAATTTCATTGAAAATTTACTAAACTGATTAGATTAATTGATAAGTAGAATCAAAGCTTTCAATTATTTTGTTTAGAAAACCATTTGGAATAGTTTAAATTAATTAACTAAATGTTATTTAATACAATCAAAGAATGATCTTTTAAGGAGAAATAGTTAGAAGATGTAAAAAGAGTTTATAACAAAATTTCTATAAAAAGAGTTAGCCGTTTTAGATGAAGAGAATCTAAATTTGAAAGTAAATGAGCTATTATACAAAGAGAACGAGTTTTTAGTGTTAAAAGATAATAATGGAGTGTATTACATTTGCATTTTTATTTAAAATGCTACTTAATCTACTATCGATTAATACATCCATGAAATTGAAAATACTATAAAAATATAATTTGATTTTGTAGAGTTGCTTATCCTTACTCTTAAATTCAAAATTATCAGATATCTTTACGAACCTCATTTCCATTTAGAAAGCTTACAAAAATAATGAATTCATTTATATTAATATTATATTATAAGCCTATTCCCTCATTAACATTATTATAGAGTCTATTTATTTATTATTTTTACTAAATTTGTTGTTTTGTTTGATTGCTTGCTTGCTTATTTGTTATTATATAGCAAGTACTAAAGATATCTTAGTAAAATGAATTACATGAAAATAGTATTTATAATGTGTGTTAATAAAAATATTGTTTAGCTATTATTTATTTAACTAATTTAGGTATATTAATTATTTAACATTTAATTTATAATATCTTCAAATACCTACTTAGGATTAATAAACTATTAAAATAGGAGATAAATACTACAAAATCATGTAGGGATTAAAAAACTTTTCAAAGAATTTCAAGGATTTTGTGATCAACTCTTAAAGAAGGGAGGAGATTATTTAAGGATGGAGTAATTAATATATATAATAGATAGTATTATTTGTGTTTAAATTTAAATTGCATTCATTACTAACTCAAATTATTATTTAATCTTAATTAGAAAGTTCTAAGCCATTTTCTTTAAAGAAAGCAATTGGTTATTCTGCTGCTTTGTATTTGACTGGTACTACTTATTACCTTACTTAGACAAATGAAGAGTTTTCAATTAAAGTATGTAGATTAAAATCATTTCATTACTATTACACCCTTCATTTGTATTATATCACCTCTTTGAATTCATTTTTAATCATAATTTTTAAAGATGAATTTTGCTCGTAATGTAAGTAGATTTTCTGGTTGGGTTTCTAGCTAATATATTCCAGTTAGTATGAGAAAGACTCTATTTGGAGCATTTGCTAAGTCTTATAATGTCATAGAAAGTGATATGATTGAACCTTTTGAAAATTATGAAACTTTCAACTAGTTCTTTACTCGTAGAGTTAAACCTCGTGATATTGATAGTAACGAAGATGTTATTGTTTCACCCGCTGATTCTAAGGTTCTCACAATTGCAGAAGTAAAAGGAGATTCTAATATCTTAGTTAAGGGTATTAACTATAAAATGGGAGAATTCCTTACAGGAAATAAGAATGTAGTTTTAGAAAATGATCTTTTCTAATCCCTTAAAATTAAAGATCCTTAATCTAAAATTTACTAAGCAATCTTCTACTTGAATCCTGGTGATTATCACAGATATCATTCTCCTGCCAAAATTACAGTTAAAAGAAGAAATCACATTCTTGGTTATCTTGCTCCCGTTAAAGAGTCTTACATAGCAAAATATGAAGTAATTTAAGCTTTTAAAGAAATACACTTAATTATCCATTATTAAAATAATATGTTTAAACCTATATTTAGAGAGTTTATGAAGGTAATGAAAGAGTTGCTATCTTTGGTGAGTGGAAATATGGTTAATTCACTTAAGTATATGTTGGTGCCACTAATGTTGGTTCTATGACTTTAGAATTTGATCCTGTAAATAATTTTAATCTATTAAGTATATTTATTTACTCAAAATAAATTAATATAAAATAGGAAATGAAAACCAATTAAAAGATAGATTTGAATTGGAAAAAGTTTATTAAGAGCAATGTTAAAAACTTTTAACTTGTTAATGATGATGAAAAAGTATTGAAAACAGTTGAAAAAAGACCTGATCTTCAAGAATTTGGAACTGAAGAGTTACAAGCTTTGAATGATGTTGATAGAATAGGAAAGATTTCTCCTATCTATAAGTAATTAGAAAAAGGTATTTTAGTTCCTAAAGGAGCTGAAATAGGTAGATTTAACTTGGGTTCTACTGTAGTAGTATTCTTTGAAGTCAAAGGTGATTTATAATGGTTTGTAAAAGAAGGTGATAAAGTTAGATATGGTTAACCTGTCTGCTAAGTTATTGCACCTGCAGTATCTACTCCTTAATAATAGAATAAACAAAAGAAATGATCATTTATTTATAAGTTATTTATATTAAAATTGTTTAATTATTAAAAATGCACACTTATATTTCTTATAATATAAACATTTAAAAATTAATTCAAACAATACAAAATTAAAATTTAAATCACATATATTATTATATTTAATTTAAGGCTTCTAAACTACCTTATTTTAAAGCAAAAAATGACTTATCTTCAGTATTTTAACTCTCTTTCCATCCGAAAGGTCCATTGAAATCTCTAGGATTTACTCTCACAAAGTGAATATTTCTATTATTTTTTGTAAAGAAATTAATTATATTTAGGTACAATATTTTATTGTTGCATCTTACTTGTTTCTTAAGAATAGCTATTCTCCTAACATTCTAATTGAAGCAATTGCTTCTCCAGCTCCGAATTCTAAAATAACTATTTTATTTCTGTTTTTAAAACAAATTACTTTACATTCTGTAAGCAAATTTTTTTCATTAATACTCTTTATGAAGCTAGTTTTTGAACAATTAAAATCTTTCTTCTTATTCTTCGACTCTATCTGACATGAATGAATAATCCCCAAACATCAAAATATTAGGACGGACAGTTACATTCACACAATTTTTACAATTAGGTAAAGGGTCTTTAGCTTCAAAGGTATTAATATCATATTCAATATTATAACCTAATTTATAAAGTTTTCATTAGTTAGTTAGATTATTATAATTTTTCAATTTTACTATCAGCAGAGTAGATTTTTTAACAACTAGTGCATTACATGTGATGAATTGATCCATGAATTTCAAATATTTTTTTTTCTTCAAACCCTGCAGTCAATAAATAAATCAATTTAAAATATTATTAAATTTATTTATTCAATGTTTTATCTAATTTTTACCTGCTTTAGTAAACTACCCATCAACATTTGAGGTGACTATAAAATAATTTTTTCCCTTACTCCAATTCTTTAATAATT
The DNA here is from genome assembly GCA_000260095.1 of Tetrahymena borealis. Classification (NCBI taxonomy): domain Eukaryota; phylum Ciliophora; class Oligohymenophorea; order Hymenostomatida; family Tetrahymenidae; genus Tetrahymena; species Tetrahymena borealis. The sequence goes on along the minus strand of JH651247.1, from coordinate 175,592 downwards.
CAAATCCTTTATGAGGCTATGTTTTTCTATATAAATGTAATCTGTGTCCATAGAATCCCCAAAACAGATCTAAAACATAAAATAGGAATATTGAGAAATTTAACAATAAATTGCTTACTTGGATGACTATTATAAATAATATTTTACAATTTTTATTTTGTTTTAATTTTAAAGTGCTTACTCTATTAAAAATTATGGATTTGCGCACTCTGTGAAAGAAAATTTATCTCTGAAAGGTATATAATTCCTCCAAAATCCTTTAATATCATTAATAATTCATTATTATTTATTATCAATTTTATTAATGAATTACCCTCTTTTCCTCTAAAATCGGGAAGTCCAGAATCTACCCCCATCCCTGCCCCAGCAGTAATTATAATAGCACTAGCGCTTGATATTTTTTTAGCAACTATTTAGTGTATATTAGCTTGCATTAGTTATATTTTTCAATTAGGGTTATATAAAATAATGCCAAATTTAATAATAATTTAAAGAGATTACTTCAAAAAAGTTGAAAATATTCCTTTGAAAAAAACACTATCTCCTTAGAGTGTAAAGTATTAAAGAATAATCTCAAAATGGTAAATAAAATTAAAAAATATCTAATAGTAGTGTTTAATAAGATACAATTACTAATATTTATTAAATTTTCAATTTTAAATTTTTATTATTCTGTTATTATACCTTGTAATTAATTATAAACAAACTCACATTTTATCAACAAATATTTTATTTATCTTTAGAAAATTGAAACAAATTAATTAAATCTTCAGACAATCAATCAAGTTTTTATTGATTGGTTGGATAAAAAATCATAAAAAAGTAAATCTATTTATAATCCAAAAATGATTCACTTAATGCCTTTGATTTGCAATAATGTAATGCGAAATCAAAATTAAAGGGTACAATAATATATTTGATAAAACTCACAAAAAATGAATAATATGAAGAACAATAAATGGAAAAAAATTTGGTAGAAAAATAAAATGCTTAATTTTACTAAATTTTAAATCTAGATTAAAGAATTTAGTTATTTTGAAATAGATTAATATTATAACAGCTAATATGAATTAATAATTTAGATTAGAATAAGAATAGCAAAGTTATGTAATTGGTTTGGAATATGACTTATTTTTAGATTGTGAATTTGTGATTAATATAAGTAACAGTAATATATTCAATGAGATCGTACTTGAATTACCTTACTAATTTGAAAAGTCATACGTCACATAAAATAGTGCATTATATGATCTAAATTTTTTACTTTTTTTGAAATCATAAAGTTTATATTAAATTTTTTTTATGAGGATAGTATTACACATTTAGAGTAATGGAATAATACAAACTGCTAAATGTTGGTTTCAATTGCTACAAAGTGCTTACTTCTTTAATTAAATTGTCCAAAATTATAAAACCAATTATTTATGGAAACAAAACATGTAAAAAAAGTAACGAGTTTACTATTAATATTAAAGAAATTAGAGTAAGAAAATTTCAACTGCAGTTTCTGTTAAGATTGTTTTTAATACGAACTAAAGAATTTAATAGAAAAAAAGAATATTTCCTAGATGAAATATAATCCCTTCACATAGTTATAATTAAAGATAGGTTTATATATAATTAAATTGATTTGGTAGTACCTATACCATTAAATCCTCAATTTTAATCTTAAGTTGAATTATAATATTTTTAAAACCCAAATATTTCTAATCAATAAAAATATCTTACAAAATTATTAAAATGTTATTAGTCTACTTATTACCATTGTCCTGCCTATTAATGCAAGGTAATTTATTATTAAAAATATTTTTTAAAAAAAATGGAAGAATAGTTAATCTTACTTAGAACTTTGCTCAGATTTAATGAATTACTAAGTTTTTACTAAAATATTATTTATTAATACAGTCCTTTGTGAATCAACCACAAGTGCATCCCCTTTGAATAAACAAAAGAAAAATGAAATTGGAATTGTTCCTGAAGAAGAAAATATCCTCAGCTACTTATTTGATGGTGGAAGAGATCCTGGCTCTCCTTCCTTCTTGTCAAATCTTTTAAACTTTAACTTTGAATTTGGTTTCTTCAACTTACAAGGTATTATTTTTAAACTAAATTATTTAGTTTATAAGACAATACTTAAAATAGATGCAAAACAAGAGGTTGCTGGATTAAAATAAGATGGGGCTACTGACATGCAATAAATGGTTGGATATATCTTAATTTCTATTGTTCCTATTGCTGGTTTGTCTCTTTATTTCTTAATGTCCCTCAAGAAAAATTTGTCAATTAAGGTAAGGATTATTTTCTTCTTATTATATGATAGAAATATTAAAGAGTTGATAGACTTAAATACATTAAAAAAATCTTGAAAAGTCAAGAATTGTTTGAGAAAGAGAAAATTTTAAGAATAGAAGAAATAAATTAAATAATAACAATTAACTTTAAAAAAGATTTCAACTAGAAATGTAGTGGAAAAATAGATTTGATTTGATTAATTATTTTTGGAAAAAAGATGTTAAGTTATTCTTAAAGTATAAGTAAAGAGTTATTAAATAATAGTAGTAATTGGATATTTTAAAGATAAGGTTAAGCCTAGGGAATATTAATAGATATGAAAGTTGATGTGTTTGCAGGTTTAGAAGAATTTGATGATTTAATATCGAAAAGAATAAATCTTTAATGATGTGGGAGCCTATCAAATAATTAAATCAAATTCTGGATACATGGAATTGCTTTTTAATAAATTAAATACACTTACTTATTTCTTATGCTTAATATAAACTTTTCTCACCTTCTAATTCTTGACTTTGATTTTTGGAAATATACGATTTTTAAAATTTGTTTTGGTCTATCAAAATATTAATTAATCATCATTTTGGATTTGATATTATTTTTAGAAATTTTAATAATATTTGATGTTCGATGATTGGTGATTGAAATTGCACAAATAATTCTAAATTTGAAATAAATAATACGCAATTAATCTTATATAATATTTTTTATTTAATAGCTATCCATCGGCAGATAAGTGAGTAACATAACAGGAATAGTTACTAAAATTAAAATTCCATACTTTTTAAGGTATATTAATTCAAATGCTATTTTTAACTTAAATTTAAGCTTAATATCTATTTAGTATTTATGGCATTTCTTCTAACCTTTATTTTATTATTTTACTTTTAGAATTCCTTTATACAAGTCATTTGCTAGATTCTACAATATTATTGAAGAGGATATTGTTAAGGAATTGACAGAATTCAAAACTTTTAATGAATTTTTCACTCGTCAAGTTAAGCAAAGAAATATTGACCCCAATCCTAAAATTATTGTTAGTCCTGCTGACTCTCTCTGCTTGAATATCTCTGAAATACATGGAGATGAAAATCTTCTAGTAAAAGGAATCAATTACAAGCTCGGAGAATTCTTGACTGGTGTTAAAAATTATAAATTATAAGATGAAGCATTCCAATCAATGAAACTTAACCCCAACAAAAGCTAGTCTAAGATCTATCAAGCTATCTTTTATTTAAATCCTGGTGATTATCATAGATATCACTCTTGTGCTGATATTACTTTCACAAAGAGAAACCATATTGTTGGATATTTAGCTCCAGTTAAAATTTCTTATATCTCCAAGCATGAGGTAATTCATATACATTAAATTAATTAAAATTCTAAGATAAATGCACTAAAAGGATAATTTAATTACTTAATTTAAGGAAAAGAAAATTAGTAATATAAAAAAAGAGATTTATCTACATTTTAAATTAAATTTGAGATTTTTGATATGCAGATATTAATAGTTTGCTTGCTTGAATTAATACAATTAAAAATAAAGTATTGCATTTAAAAGTTAAGATTTGCGCACTATTTTAGATTAGTAGATTTAATTAATTCTGATTCATATCATTTAATTTTTTAACTCATAATTAATCATCTATGCTTGAAATAATTTAATATCTCCAGTTTTTCTCTTTAATTGTTACATTAATTTCAAAATCTTACACTGCATCCAAGTTATCAAAAAAAAATAACCTGCCTTGTTAGATTAAAAAAAGAAAAAACTATTGAACATTATAAATTCAAATCCTTACTTGTTAAGATTATCTTCATTACTAAAATGTATTTCAAATTACGAATAGGGAGTTTATGAAAATAATGAAAGAGTAGCATTATTTGGCGAATATCATTAAGGTTTCTTCTCACAAGTCTTTGTTGGTGCTACTAATGTTGGTTCAATGACTGTTAACTTTGATTAGGTATTAAAATTTACTTATTCTTAGCATTTAATTTAACTAATTCAATAACTAACTTATCACTTATACTTACATTATTAATATACCTAAATAGGAAGTTAAAACTAACCAACCTTTAGATAACAAGTTTGAGAAAAAGCTCACTAAAGAATATAGTATTGAAAATAACAATTAAGAACTCTTACAAAAGGAAAAGGAATCTTGTGATAAGAGATATGAAAGACTTTCTAATGGTTTCAAAGTACCTAAAGGTGAAGAAATTGGCCAATTCAACATGGGATCGACAGTAGTAATATTCTTTGAAGCCTAAGGAAATCCAAAATTGCTTATTTAAAAAGGATAAAAAGTTCGTATGGGCTAACCTATTGTTCAGCTTGAATGAGCGAATAATAAATAATATTTATTTATCTTACACAGAAATTATCATTATTTAGAATGGTTGTATTATTTTATATTATATATCTAAAGTAGCCAAATTTGACATTAACTTTAGTTTACAATTTACAATTATCATCATACTATACTTATTTTTATTTTTTAAAATCTTGGTTACTTCTATTTCTTTTATATAATAATTTTTAACAAATCTTTTATAGGAAATAAGAGAATAGTAAATTGAAATTTAAACTATTTACATCAAAAAAGATAAATCTATTAGCAATAATAATATATCTTTTGATCTTTCAGAAAAATGTTGATTTCTATTTAATTAATTTTTAATTAATAATTTGTGTTTGATTTAGATTGAATATATAAATTGGCTTTGATGTATATCTTTAGATAAATAAAAAGTAAGTATTAATTTCTGCAAAAATGAGCATTTTATATAAAGAGAAAAACAGATTCCTTATTCGACATATCTCAAACAATGCAATAACTGCATACTTAGACCCTATTTTATCTATTTTAATTAAATTGATCAATGTTTAAAACAATACTTTTATTTAATATATTGGAGAGACATCCCTCCTTACGAATGATGTTAAAAAAATCGTAGAGCTACTAGATATTAGGGTAGGCTTTTTCAAACAGTATATTCAAAATACTCTAGTTAATTCTTCATTTGAATATTATAATACATTTGAAGCTTTCCTACTCTGTAGGATGATTAGAGATTTTAGTTTATTAGGTAATGATTTTTCTGTCTAAGAAAAATTAGAATTTATTAAAGATGGAGAGGAGATATTATACAAATAAATAAAATAGCTGAGAATTAATTATTGCAATTAGGAATTAATTTAGCTAGTAAACTATCATGAACTAATAGGAGATATTTACCAAAGTTATATTAAACCAAATATTAATTTATTTCTCAAGGATAGCTATAATATCAGCTTTGTTAACATAAAAAGCTCATTCTATGATTTTAAAGCATACAATGATAGTTATGCTTTGGAAATATCTGAAAGAAATCTTATGCTAAACCAATTTATATAAAATAAAGATGATATATTGATTAAAGAAATAATTCTATGCGATTATTCTTGTTCATATCTCGAATTTAAGAATAAATAATACCTAAATAAAAATAAAAAGTATTTAATTATAACAACTTCTGTATTAGATTAGTAAGAGATAGATTCATTTTATTCTCTTTTAAACATATTAATCATTTGCAATATTCAGCTGAAAAGTGTCAGAGAACTTTCCTTTTTATTTTCTTTGTAAGTTTACTAATCAGCTAGTGATTCTTAAAACCATTTAGAATAATCAAATGGATTTGGAAATGATAATAATCAGTTCAAATTAAAAATATTATACAGGTAGAATATTGAATATAATAGAAAAGAAAGTGAGCTATTTCACCTTAAAAGTAGAATTCCCTTATTAATTACCTCTATTTAAAACCAAAATAACATTTAGAAATAAATGATTTCTACAGTCATTTCAGTCCCTTCTAGCCTAATCCATAAATAATAATCTATAAGTTAATAAATTATAAAATAATTTAAAAAGTTAAAAAATATACTAACCACTAAAAAATTAGCTTTGGGAAAAGGAGAATTTGAAAATAATATAAATTAAATGCTAAAATAGTTTACTTTAAAAAACCCTTATCTAATCATGTTGTGTTAGGTATTAAGTGATTATAATTAATATTTGTAGAGATTTGAAACCAATACACTTCTTCAATAAACTGAAAATCAAATTTTCTATGATGATTATAGATAAAAGAAAAGGATCTTTAAGAAAGTAAATTAAACACTTAAATTGCATATAATGACATAGATTGAAATGTAATATGAAGTTTAAAAGAAGAAATGATAATAATTAAAATATTAGTGATTTAACCTTCAATTTTTGAAACAATTATTTTAATAAATTAGTTAGTTAGTTATATTCTCAGCTATTATAAATTTAATGATTAAAATAGTTTCCTTATCTACCAACTTGTTATTCTAATTTATTCACTTTATTTAGTAATGTTTATTTATAATCTGCAATATATATAAGTAGTATTATTCTTCAATAAGAAAATCGTTTTATTGAATTCCTTTTTACTTGGTCAGGTAAGAAAATATAAATTATCTTTAAGCTAATATTAATATATGATTTTTTTGTTAGTAGGTTTAGAGTGTTATTAAAATATTAATAATATCTTTGATCTCAAGTGCTTTTTTTTAGTTGCTTGATTACTATCTGCTTCTTAACACCAATTATGAATTTTATTCATTTTAAATTAATATTTTCAAAGATTATTGTTTTTTAAATAATATCATGAATAAAACCTTTAAGAAATGTATATATAATATTAATATTTTATTTCTATCAAAGCAAATGGTATTATTGATTAAATTTCAAAAGAAATTATAATTTAAATAGAATCTAATAAGTAACAATTTTAGAGTAATCTTATATTCATTTTCTTAAATCAACAAGGGCAGATGAAGAAATCGCAGCCTATACAATGGATATTTCCACAATCTATCAAAGGATTATCAAATATTACTTAGCAAATACAACAAAAACCAGCAGGATCAAAACAACAATCACATTCATTGTTATTAGCTTATGGTAATGAACGAGGTAAAGTTGTATTAGTATTAGTTTAATTAGAAGAATTCTTGCAAGAATAGCAATAACATTTATCAGAATTATTGTTTTATTCTTAATCTTACATTTTTTTTTCATTCTATTCTCTATTTAAAATATTCTTTTCAAATTCTTCATTTTCTTTTTTTCTTTCTTGTTCTATTTTTTTAATTTCTTCAAATTCAACAAAATCATGATCAAGATAATATCTTTTTTAGATACTAGGAGTAACTGAAGAGTTATTTTTACAACAAGAGGTTCCCATAATATTATGGTTTGCTTTACTTTTGTTTTTAATTGATTATTTTTATAATAATATAATTTAGTTTTGATATATTATGTTTATTTAATTATTGTATATAAATAATTAAGGTGTTTTCTTATACTTTCATCCAAATTTTTTTTAGATATAGGATAGGCTACTATAGAAGTAAGAATTGTATATTTAATTTAGAATAGGAAGATTGTCAGGCAATCTCTAATTAGAGATTTTTTGTCTATACTATTTTATTTTATGTTGCTATTATAGGGGAATTCTTACCAATATTAGTTTTATTTCTAATGTATTAACCAACTTAATATTTAAATAGTACAAATTTAATTACTTCTTCTTAAACAAATTTTATAAGTAAGTAGTAAGCAATAGGTAAATGAAAAATTTAAATCTAATTGCATAAATAATTTTTTATGTTTTCAAGGAATATTTAATTAATATGAAAAAAACCCTAATTATAATGCTAAAAAAATACAGCTTTAAAGAATAAAGAAGTAAATAAGATAAATAAAGCAATAAAATAAAAATAATTGAAACATCCTAAATAAATTTGCCATTAAATACTAATATCTAAATTTAGAAAAGTTTTTAGAAAGTCTTATCTGGGCTAAGAGGGATAGTATAGATTTGATTATTGAGAGATAATTAAAATTTATTCAATTTTAAACATATTAATCATTTGTAATATTCAGCTAAAAATTATTAGATAACTTTCCTTTTTACTTTCTCTATAAGTTAATTAATTAATTATTGATACTTAAAACTAGTTGGAAAAAGTAAATTGATTTGGAAATGAATATATTCTGTTCAAATCAAAAAAAATATTATACAGATAAAATATTGAAAATATTAGAAAAGAAAGTTAGCTATTCCACTTAAAATAAGAATTCTATTATTAATTGCATCAATTTAAAACCAATAACATATTTATATAATTAATAAGTTATTTATATAAAAGCTAATAGTACTATTGATTCTATTTCAAAGTATTATAATTTAATTAAAAAATTGAATCTAATAAGAAAAAATGTTGGAATAGTCTTATTTAAATTTTCTTAAATCAACATGGGCAGAGGGATAAATCACAGCCTACGCAATAGTTAATCCCACATTCTATCACTGAATTACAACATATTACTTAACAGATAGTACAAAAATGAGAAGTATTCAATGTACTACCACCTCTAATATTATTAGAATTTCGATATGAGCGAGAATATATAGTTGTATTAGTATTAGCTTAATTAGAAAAATTCTTGCAAGAATAGCAATAACATTTATCAGAATCATTATTTTATTCTAAATCTTTCATTTTTTTTTCATTCTACTCTCTATTTAAAATATACTTTTCAAATTCTTCATTTTCTTTTTTTCTTTCTTGTTCTATATTTTCTATCTCCACTAATTCGCGGTTATCTTGATCAAGTTAATATCTATTTTAAATTCTAGGAATAATTGATGAGTTATTTTTACAGCAAGAAGCTCCCATAATATTAGGGTTTTACTTTAATTTTTATTAATTGATTACTGTTATTATATTTTTATATGGTTTAGATACTTTATTTCACTAAATTACTGTATATAAATTAAGGTATATTCTTATACTCTTATGTCATATTTTTAGATCTAACTTCTATTTGGATAGGCTATTATAGAAGAAATAATAGTATTTTTAATTTAGAATAGGTATCTAGATAGAGAGGAAAATGTAAAAGGGATCTTTAATTTGTAATTTTTTATCTAAAAAATAAATTATAAAGAGCTATTATTTTTGGGGAAATCTTTAATGTATTAGTTTGACTTCTAAAGTATCAACCGACTTAATAATTATATAGCATAAATTTAATTACTTCTTCAAAAACAGATTTTAATGGTAAGGAGTAAGCAATAGGTAAATCAAAAATTAAATTTAACTCTTTAAAGAATTTAAGTGATTATTTCTTCATTAAATTAAATTTTAATTAATATTTTATTAATAAAGAGTGAGGATCCTCAAAAACATAATTAAAAGAAAAGTTTAATAATAGTAAAATTAATAAGAGTACTATAATTAATAAATGTGGCTTATAATACCAAAAATCCATAACTTAAACCAAGTTAATTATCTAGATAATAGATCAATATTAACCTAATAGAAAACATATGGGGGGGGGGGGGGGGGTAAATAAATCATTAATTATGGAAATAAAAAAGAAATTGAAAGTTAATTGATATAAGATAAAAATACTTAGTGTAAAAAAATCTCTAAACACCCCTTTACTTTAAAATAATCTATTTTTGATTAACATAATAGCAAATGTATTTTCAAAAAATAAAAATATTTATTTTACTCTTTGAACCAGGAATTGCTGGAAGGGAAAAAAATTAAGTAAAATTATATTTTTATCAGGGTTGATAGATCCATATATTTGCAATACTCCAATATAGGCTTTAAAAACTCACAACTAATGTATGGTCCTAAGAAGTATAATTTAAGATAATTTATGGTTTAGAATCTCTCAAAAATACTAATGGAGGGTCCTCAATAGATCATTCAAATAATTCAAAATATCCACTAGTTTAAATTATTAAAAATAATTAATATAATATGTTAATAGAAAACTTAAAAATTTTCTTTTATGAAAGGACCTAAGTCTTTTGTTTAATTTTCAGATGAATATTAAATTTTTAAGATTTATTAATTTTAATATTTATAATTGGCTTGCTTTTCTCTTTACATTTTTTAGCACTATTATTAAGATTAATTTTTATTTTATCATATTACTATTTTAGCAGTTTAATATTCAATTAGAACAACAACAACAATAATAATATAATATTTAAATAGTTAGATATTCTTATTTTTAGCTAATTTTAATTATTAAAGATAAGTTGAAATATAAACTAGCTTAACCCAATTAAAATGATAAGGAGGATGAAGAAAGAATTTAGAAATAAAATTTAATATATTTTATAAAGAATTAATTAAAAGAATAGCAACTAGGGAGGGATATAACTAATTTATGATGCGATTATAAAATAAATAATAAAATTTATTAATTTTTCAGCTAATGAATCAACAAACTAATGTTGAATTCTTTTAACAAATATACTCTAATATGTTAACATTGCTTTTTAAGTAATTCCAAACCATAATATTATTATACCTTGGGAATAAGAAAAATTATCCATAGTAATCAATTAAATTTAAATCATTAGGAGGAAAAATTCTTCTAAACTCTCCGCTTCTGTATCTTTCTTCATCTGCCTCAAAAAGAACTTCCCAATCATCTTGAGAAAGCTTTTAAAAGCAATTATTTTCATTGAGATCTACAATATCTTTTATATTCTTTGAGAAAGTTCTTTTATCCTCAGAGAAGGGAATTGAAGAATTACTAAAAGAAGTTGTTGTATTGCTAAACTAAAATCCACTGATGGTAGTGCTACCAAGTTGATTTATGGGCATGAGGATTGTTGTAGTGCCATTTAGATTATTTTAAACAGTAGAGGGGTTACTTAAGATATTACTTGGAATAGAGGATGTATTAGGAGAGAGAATATTTAAATTACTATTTTCGATTTCGCTTAATTTATTATTGTTTATTGAGTATCTAACTTTTTTCTTTTTAGATGTAACATTATGAAATTTCTTTTCTTGAATTAGTTTCTTTTTATCATAAGGAATAAACCCAAGAGTGTTAAATATATCACTGATTAAAGAAGTTTTAATTTTTCTATCAAGAGGAGATGAACTACTAAGAGAGGGGCATACATTGACTTCCAATAGCCAAGGTTTTAATGTATCATCAATTAGGATATCAAATCCATATAACTCGAAGCAATTATTACGATGTTGAGATGTTTTACTTGAACTATCATTCATAAATGGTTCTACTGAAATACAAGTTTTAATAATAACATCTTCCATTCTTCTTACTAGTTATTCTTTACCTTCTTCTCCAATTGTCGATATTAAGTACTCCTTCCAAGCTTTAAGTGACCACTTTGAACCAAAACCTGAATCATTAACATCATTATTTTTTATAAAGTTGTCACTCTTTTTATTTACACTATAATTGGTCAAATGCATAAAACGCTATCTTTAGTGTCCATTTGTTGTTAAGTTATACTTTTCAGTTGCAAATCTTACTAAACCATCTTCAAACATATAAATTCTAAGAGGATCATAAGATGTAACTAAAACATATATACGTAAATCATATTTTGTATCGTTGATTAAGTGAGGGTTAGAAATGTACTCACTAGCCAAATAATGTTTGCGCTTTCTCTTTGAAATCTTGCACTTCTTTTATACTACATGAATTCCTTTACCACAACAAGAAGCAACTGGTTTCACAATCCAGATTTTTTCTGGGCTATCTTCTAAAAGTGTGGTAAATTTATCCCATTCCTATCCTAGCAGCATGGTTTTAGGAACAAAGTCATAATCAGTATTAAATTTTCTCTTAGATTTGGAAACATTCAGCCATAACAAATCCTTTCTTCCTAAATTCCAACATCCAGCAAAGTGATTTGTCTTCTGATAGCTATTCAGTTTTTTGATAAAGCTAATCCTATTACTAGCCCAATATCCATTCCATGTTGTATTTGAATAAGTTTAAACAAATCCACCTGACTCAAAACTTCTTGTTACACATTAATAAGGGCGATTGCAATCATTCATTCTATAAGTTAAATTCCATCTCTTTGCTTCTTTTTCACTTGCAGTATAAGTACGATCTCCTCTCGCTCTCTTCTTAAAACAGCAGTCTGGATATTCAAAGAATATAGTACTTGGTCTTTTTAAAGCAAATATAATTTAAAAAAATATATACAAATAATTAATTAATTACCTTCCTTCATAAACTGATTTTAAGAGAGTAACTGTAGGTATTATTTTATTCTCAATTTGATTTGATTTTATTTGATTAGCTAATTCTGAAATAGATTTTATGTTATTATCTTTATTTTGCACAAGAGAATTTAAACTTATTTTCCTTGGTTGAGATTACCTTTCTTAAATTTCTTCTTCCTCATTATCTTCAAACTACAAATCATCAAATTGTTTGTCCATTTCAGAGAGGTTCGATAATGAAGAGAAATCATCTTCCTCTTCTTCCTCAAAGTCCTCTCCTTATTACTTTACTTTTGGAGTCTTTTAAGCAGTTGTTAGAGGCAGTGGAGGCTTTTTAATTGATTAATCTCTGCTCTCTGAAAATTTTCTTTTTTCTTTTAAAGGATTACTCTCATTTTCGATTTTTTGGGATTGACGCTTTCTTAATTCAGTTTATGATGTACTTCCTAAATTAGAATCAGATTTTTTCAATTTAACTGAGCCTCTTTTAGAATTTTTCTTTGCTTAAAAGGTTTGTTAATTATTTTCGGAAATTCCTTTTTATTACTGATACTATTCTTATTGTAATTCTCTATCAGTAACTATCTTATCCTCTTACTAGCTTATATATCCAGATTTTTACTTTAGAGTTGATTTCTTTTTAACTAAAATCTTTCTAGCAGTTGTTTTTTCGTTATTTTCTAGCAATTTGTATTTTAATTGGGATATCCTTTTATCATCAGCTTCACTTAAAACTTTACTTGGAGGCTCTTATTATACTAGCTTAGCATTCTTTTATAAATCAAGTATTTTGTTTTATCGAGCTTACTTTTAGTTTAGTAATATTGATTGGTTTTTCATTTTATTTTATTTTTCTAATTATTAAACATTTTAACCATTTTTTCTGAGTCTCTTCTATTTAAATGAATCAATAGAGTCTGAAGAATTTCTCATCTTTTCTTCATTGATTGGAGACTGAGACTCATTTCTCAAAGCTGTTGATTTGAATTTGGAAAAATCACTAGCAAAAATCTCAACATAAGAATTCTATAATTATTAACTACAAGTGTCTTTATCATCTTAGATATCTGATTCCTCAACATACATATCCATTTTTTAAGGGGAATAAGATGAAGAATTTTTTTAATTATTTTCATCTTATCTATTTTAATTCTGTTGCATATAGGGAGATGTGGATTATTCAAATAACTAATATTATTCATAATTCTTATGATTAGTAGATTATATGAGTTTATCTAATTGATTTGTCTTTATTAGTTTAGAGGTAGTAGTTAAATTTTATAGGCTTTTTTATCCTACAATTTATTGAGGTGATTATAATATATTAGATTCTATCAAATAGGAGTTAGCAAGTTATGATTTGTTTTAGATTTATTATCTTTCTAAGGAATCGTTGTTATTACTCTGCTTTAACTTATAAAAATCTTCAGGTTCGAGATATTGCTGAGGTTATTTTAAATTAACTCTAAGGGCTGAATTACTCTTCTATTTTGAATACCCTATAGCATTTTAATAGATTGCTTTTACTTTAGAATTATTTACTTATTATTAATCATTCCTCTCCTTTAATAGCCTCTGTGTATGAGTTTTTTACTATTCTCTTGCATAAACAATTTATCTTACATCGTTTGATTGGTCCAGCAAATATTTTGGGTAATCTTCTTATTTCACTCCAAAGTTTTCGCTGAGTAAATTCTTTTCTTGGCTATACAATTCACTTACTAATACAAGATATAATTTTATTAAAAGAAAAGTTAATACTTAAAAGTAAATAAATAGCATAGCTTTAGTATCACCATACAAAATGCTTAAGTTATTTATTTATAATTTAATAATTTAAAGATTTTACTGATCTTCTGCTTCTATTTGTAAGAAAGCATATTACCGCGATTAATCTGATTTTAGGACTCACTTGTATGCTTTTTCTATAACCCATGTGATTAATTCTATAAAGAACTTATGAAAGATTATTATTAGTGTTGATAGACCGTTATCTGTTATTTCTTTTTAGAATTTAGACTCGCTGATGGTGGCCTTTTAATGAGTGTATTTGTATTCATTTTATTTTAATTTATCGTGGAATTATTATTTGTGTATCTTTAGGAAATTGCCTAATTCTATGCAGCTCTTTGTTATTAGATGTGAATTACTTAAGAATTTTATTATTTAATTCCTCCATAAATCTTTTCCTTATTTTCCTAACCTTACTATTATAGATAAATTCATTATTATATTTTAAATAATCTAATTAACTTTACTACTTATCTGTCTGTAAGTATGAAAGAATTTCTCTACTAACCTGATGAATGAAGGCTGGACTCTCTCTAATACTAATTAAAAGGGTATCCAGAATTATTTGTTGCAGTTGAAGGTTTCACTTGAGATTTTTAAAGTGATGTTGTTTAATCATAAAGAGTATAAGAACCATGATTTTATTCAGAATTACTTTTGTTATTTTAACTTATGTTATTGATATTAGTTGTTGTAGGCTTTTTAATAATGAGAGGTCTTTTAAAAAATATTAACTCATTTCCCATAAAATTTGGACTACATACTTATCCGTTATTAATTGTAATATTTGAGCTCATTATAAAGATAATTTAGGTGTATTATGCTTTATCCTTCTTGAGTTTGAAAACCTAATAATACTTATTTGATTCTCAATTGATATTGCTAAATATTATTTTTTTTGTTAGGGTTGTTTTGAAATATATATATTTTATTAAAATTTCTATTAATCTATTGATTCCTTTTTTTTTCTAATTTACAAACGATCACTTTTCTCACTGTTTCTCCCATTTAATTAAATAAGAAAATAGCAAAACATTAAAGAAAGTCTTTATTATTCATACATTCTTAGTTTAATAAATTTGTTGAAATCTTTCAATTAGGAATAAATTACTTTAATCAATTTAGTTCGTTGAAAGTCTTTGAATATTACTATTGAGTTTAATTTAAATTTAAAATTGGAGGATATTCTACTATAAATGTATATTAAAAGAGGGATTAATGTAAAAAATATTAATTTTTTTAATTTACAAAATAAATCTTTTTTACACCACCCTTATTGAAAATTCAATTAATAAAAATAATAATAATTTGCATTCAATATGCATGCTGTTAAATAAGTCAATCTTAAAAATAAATAGCTTATAACACCTTTTATAAAAAAGTTAATATGATTTTTAAAGGGATTAAAAATTATGATTAAAAATGAAGGCTATTGTTTAAGTAAATATTATGTAATATTTGAAATATATTTGGAAAATAATGAGATAGATAAATTACACTGACTAAATCAATCAGTAATTGCAAATAATTTATGTTTTCTTACTATATAACATACAATACTATCTATTTAGAAATTAATCTTCAACTTAATTAGTGGCCAAATAAATTTAGACACAACTACTCAAAAGAATAGACTATTTAGGTATCATAAGAAGAAAAATGTTTGAGAGAATAAGTTCTTAAGATATCTAGTTTGATGTTTGTAAGATTAGATAGAATTCAAATGGAAACTTTCATTTATAATTTAATTTTCAGTATCCAAAAGAACATCTGCGAATGATGCATCTCCCTTGAAAAGAGATACTTCAATATCTATACAAAGAACTTTATGTAAATATATTAGTGCATTTTGATAAATTAAAATGATTTTTATAATAAATCCTTTTATAAATCAAGCAAGGAAGACTACAATCTAGAATTAAAAAAGCACCTACAGGAGTATTGGTATAAATATTTAAGAAAATTATAGTTTATTTATCTAAACAAAATGTATTTAGAAAGGGAATCAATAAACACTAGCTCAGATAAAATAAGCAGATTTGGGAGTGCTAATTCAAGGGATAGAAGAGATTCTGTAAGAAAATTATCATAATAAGAAAAGGATGATGAAGGAATTTAGGATAAGACTTAAATTTCAGTGAAAAAATACTATTAAGGCACAACTAATTATTAGGTTGTCGTAAAAGTTAAGATGGTTCCTTACGAATAAAAATTGAATACTGCATTTTTATCAATAGAAAATCTTGATTCTAAAACAATTGTTTTGAGAAATAAGCCAGATATAATTAGAGGAAATAACAAGATTTAAGTAAATTAATTTTATTAAAATATAACATGAGAAATATAGAATTCTATTATTTATCTCCTAAGTTTTGTAACTTTTATTCAATAGATTACAAGAGATATTAGTACCCTGCAAAAGGATAAGGTGTAAACTTTTGATTGGGTATTTGGTGAAAACGAAAATAGTGAAATTATGGCAGTAAAATTCCTTTAAAATCCAGTATAGAATCTACTCAAGGGGTACAATCAATCTATCATTCTTTATGGAGGAGTTGACTCTGGGAAAACTCATTTGTAAAATTAATTTTTATATATAATTACATAAGTAATAGATTCACTTTGTAGCTTCTTTATTCCTCTGAATAAATAGAAGTAAATCAGTCAAGAAATAACAAATAATTGAATCTTAAGACTGTTTAATTAATTAATTACTTTTCTATAATTTATTCAAATTTTCATTGTATAAATAACGTATTTGTAATAATGTAGAGCTATGGGAAATTTAAGAGATCCTGGTTTAATTATCCTTCTTTTAAAGGAAGTGTTGTATCATAAAAATGAGTTAGAGGAAAAAGGAATTCATTCTAAAATTTTTATCAGTTTATGCTCATTTTAAAACTAATAGTTTTATGATTGCATTATTGGTCATCCATTTCCGCTTGAAGTACATGAAGATTCATAAAAATAGTTATATATTTCGGGTTTGTATGAGGCTGAAGTAAAAAATCTTCTATAAGGAATGAGAATGATTAAGTAAGAATTATTATTTTTGCTCTTAATATTAATATTAATGAAATTAAATTAAATTTATTTAGGATAGCTTAGTTGCACCTATAAAAATATGAGCAGAATATAGACAAATCTAAGGATTTGCTGAAGAATACTAACTTAATCTTTGAAATTAAATGTATTTAAGAGGACTCTAAAGATATGGATAAAAGATAAATAATTTCTTCTTTGAAACTAATAAAATTTGAAAGGGAAACCTTTAATGATGCAATTAGTAAGATAAAATTAGCTAACCAAACCAAAATTTATTAAAATCTTTAAAAATATAAAAAGATGCTGGTGCTTAAAATTCAGTTTTAGCTTCACTTAATAATTGCTTTAGAATTCTAAGTGAAATAAATCTAAAAACCAGAAAATCTAATCAAATTCCTTATAAAGCAAACAAATTAATTGAATATTTTCGTGACTGCATTGGAGGAAACTCCTAAACCTATTTAATAGGATGTGCCAATCCTCTATCTTAAAATGTAATATTGATTAAGAAATAATTCTTAAATAACTTAGAAAAAATAACAAATTCAATAGTTATAAGACACAGAAGCTATGATAAGATATCTAAATATAGGAAGGTCAATCACTACTACTCCCGAAATCGTAAGATATTCTAACAAAACACAAGAGAATTATGCTGAAGTTTATTAAAAGTTAATTAAAGAGAATATCTAGGGATGGATATTGGAATTTATCAATGACTAAGCTAATTTAACTAAACAATAATTAGTGAGATTATCAATAATAGGGAATATCTTATCTAAAATACAATAGTATTTAAATAAACTTTTAAGAATTTATACAGAAGTATAGGAAATATAAGAGTTGCTTAAAAATACTTACAAACATATTATAGATACCATGAGTAAGGCTTATTCTAAGAGTATTACCAGCTCGGATATTAAAGAATACTACATTGGTAAGCTATAGTAATATAATATTGATTTTTTTAAATAGATTTTAATGAATTACTCTCCTACTATTGAAGGAAACTTAACTAAGCTTTACAAACTAAAGGTAAAAATTATAATAAATGATAACAATAACTAATTATTTAATAAAATTATTAGATGAAAGCTGAGGTTTGGGAATAAAGATTAGTATAGCATTTAAAATTGAAAGAATTAAGAGAATCGAAACCTGATGATCTGCTACCGAAGGATGTAGAGAGATTAGTTCAAGTATCTAAATAATCAAAAAAATTATATTAATTTTATAACGAACAAATTTGCCTTTCACAATTTGACTATGTAAAATCTAAAGAACTCTTAAATAGCCTATTCGTGGATATCAATTAGATAAAATAAATCTCTAGCTTATCCCTTATTCCAACACTACAGTAAATAAATAGCACACAATTTATTGAAGTGAAAAATAAGAATGGGTCTGTTTCTATCAAATCTATTGAAGATATTAACTTTAGCACTGAAGGAAAATCTCCATTAACTACAAAGAAGACTAATTTGTAACATTAAATGAGCAGCTTTAAGCTAAGTTAAAGAGCACCTTCTATATTTTAGCAGCAAAAAGATGACAGTGTGGGAGAATCGAGTTATGAAAATGAAGAATCTTCATCTCCTAAAGATCTTAATTCAGCAAGAAAGAAAAACTAAAAGTCCTAATTTTTAATTATGAATATCTTAAATATTGAAAACGAAGAAATGAATAGGAAAAATACAATTTGCCTCTCAAATGAGAACCTAACTTAAAATTCTGATAAATTAATAACTTAAGATGACGAAAATGGGAACCAACCTTTAAATATTAAATAATTGCAAAAGAGATATTTAAAATAAAAGAACAATCAAAAAGAGCCAACTAAATTTATTTATGTCAATAATAAGAAAATTGAAGTAAAAAAGAAGAATTTTTAGAAGCCAAGAAAGTCTAAAGATTAGTAGAATTCTATTAATTAGTCATCTATTGTTTTGGGTGCAGGTGAAACCTTGCACAATTCTTAGGAAAAATACTATATTCATGAATCAGTGAATTATGGGAATACAAATAGTTAACTATTATCTTAAGATTAAAGTTTGATTTCTTAGATAGTATAGAATAAATCAAATGATTAAATGGAAAATAATTAATTAGAAGGTCTTGAAAAATATTAATCGATTAATCAATTATTAAATAATGAAACTAGTTTATTTTCTCATAGGGCAAGCAGCTAACTTCTACCCTAAAGCAATAAGAATGCTTAATTTTTAGTAGAATAAGGTAATCAAGTCAAAAGCTCGTTTTTAAACAAAGATACCTCAAAACAAGATGAGGTGTCATAAAGGATTTAATCATATTAGTTGAATCTTCCATATTTAAGTTAACTTCTGGAAAATCAAACAAATTTACTGAATGAACAACCTACTTAAGATATGACAGGAGGGGCAAATCCAATAATATCTTTAATGCCTTCAAATCAAATTAGTATGATTTAATCGCCCTAGTAAAATAGTAATCAATACATATCTAAATAAAATATAGAAATAACAAGAATTAACAATATTGAAAATTCTTTACTCAATTTATCTCCAAAATTAGAGCTAGATGATGGTATTCTAAACGATATTTTTTAGAAGTCTAAAATAAGCAGTATAAATGAATTAAAAAATGAAAATAAATATAGATAATATTAAAATAAAATATAATAAGAATATCAATTTGGATTACCTAAAAACATATAATCTCTGCACAAAGATAAAACTAAGCAATATTCTTTAAGTAAAACTAGAGAATATACTTTAGGCCATACCATTGCTTCATAAAGCTTATTAAAATAACTATAATCTCCTATCTCAAATTATAATATTGTAAATAAAAAGCTATCTCTCATCAATTTGAGAGGTTAACCTTTGTATGAAACTAATTTATAAGGTAAAGATATTGGATATTTTAGAACTTAATTAAAGGAATCAAGTACTCCATTACCCAAAGATTATTTCTTCGAGCTACTCCTTAGAAGCTAATAAATTGGAAGAATGGAATAGATAAAATAAACTCATAAGCATGTGAATTAGAACTCTCTCACAAATTTAAACTAATCTATTAATAAAACTCAATAAGAAGTTGGTACTTAGAGTTCAAATGATTAGCTTAATAGTAATATATTTAAAAGATATGAACACCAACCTGATCAATAACATATTATGAAAAATAATTTAAATACATCTAATTAGAATAAAAGTGTAGAAAAAGTAACCTCATCCTAAGAAATAAAAATTCCTAAGTAAGCTGGTGCTGCACGAAAATCAGTTATGATATCGAAAGATTAAATTGGTATTAAATTACCAAGCATAAATGAAACTCTATAGCATCGTTCGAAATACTCAAAATTTTTCCTAAAATGAAAATAATTTATTCATTAAACAATCAAACAAACAATGTCTTTTATATTGTAAATTTAAAATTAGTTAGTATATTGATTTCATTAACAAAAGTTATTTGATAATTTTATAGTATCAATTTCTTCAAATTAATTAAATTGGATCATTGTGATTGATTTACTAATTACTTTTTATATTTACTTTCATGTATCAAGTCGAAATGATTTTCTTTTTTAGTTTTATAATTAGTAATCGCCTTACTTATAGAATTAATATGGTTGAAACATTTTAAGAGCAAGATTGATTAAATAATAACGAATAGTAGCAATAATTAATAATATTTTTAGATATTTACCAATTAATATTGTTGTTCTACATATATTTTTGATCAACTTTCAAATCTTTAAATTATTCCTTTAATTTTAAGAATGACAGATAATCAGTCTTATTTAAAAAAATAACAAATATCCATACATATTCATGATTAATAATATATCAATAATTGATTGATTGTAAAAGAAGAAGAAAAAATAATAATTTCAGAAAATAGTAAATTGGTTCTTTTAAATGAGTATACCAGTAGTTAACACCCATAGATTTGTAAAGCTAATAAAGCTATTCTTAGTTAGCCCTCAGCTTTAAAATTTTCTAATTGGTTTTTTGATAATCATTTATCCTATACATGTTTTAGTTAATGAATTCAATTCATAAGATGAAATAAGAATATCTGATTTAAGAAAGATTTATTAATTTGATACCTACTATCCAATTACTAAATAAGCTGAATTTTATTCTTTTCTAGAGGAAAGTTTGATGCCATAAATTTACTTGGATTACCCAACTCCCTTTTTATTGTTTACACTACCAGAAGTCTAATAGAAAGTAAAATCAGGCTCATAGGCAAAAACTACAACATCTATTCCTTGTATTTAAGATTCTTCCGTTTCTGCCGTTACTAAATGTGATTTTAATTTAATGACGCAATCAGAAATAAATTTAGTTAACAAGGTATTTAGCAGATCATCTGTTAGTTCAAATGGATATTGTTATACTTAGGGATATTTAGATACTTACACTGATTGTGAATATAGTATTACTTTAGGAAGGAAGAACTATACAGAAATAATATAAACTATGAAAAAACATGAATGGATCCATACAGATTCATTATTTGTTGTATGCTAATTTAGTATGTATAATGTTATTTCTTAGAGTTATTTCTTTATTAAATACATTCTTGAGTTTGATTAAAGCAGCTCAGAGATTCTTTCAAACCAGATTTAGCACAGTATAGTGCAGCCAAGTGATAAAGTATTTGGAATTTGCATGCTAATCTTTTTATTTATTTTAAATGTCCTCTACACTTTTAAAATGCTACTTGAATTCAACTTGGTATTAAATAAATGGACTTTTATAGGTCATCTTGTTAATATATTAGCTAGCTGGGCATATGCAGGATTTACACTAGCTATTTAAGTTATATCATAGGAGATCAACTCTTTTTATTCTCTTTGGAATTTAGATTCTATGTAAAAAATGTAATCTATTTGTGCCTTATTTATCTTCTTTATCCTACCTTTCAGAGTATTCACTTGGATTACACAATTTAGGCATTTTAGATGGGTAAAAAAGTTCTCTAATATTGTTTTTAAGACTTTCCCTGGAATGTTTATTGCCCTCATCACATTTTTGATAGTATTTCTTTTTGTGATATAAATGAATCAAGCAAAGCTCTACTCCGATCTATCTGTTTTGCAAACTGACACAGCAACTTCTTTCCTTACATCTTTCGATTTTAATTCTTAAGAAATATCTGAAAAAGCTTTTTCTAACAAATAGTCTATTCCATTTCTACTTTTCTTCCCTACATTTACTAAAACTGTTAATACTCTACTATTTATTTATTTTCTCTCATTATTTATTGATCTTTTCAGAAGAGCTTCTCATTATGAATTTAGAGATATGACCAAATTTTAATAAGAATTTGATAATTTATTATAAGATCTCGATACAAAAGTAATATTTACTATACATTTAATTTGTTTATATACAAGAATATAATAAAAAATATAATTCAATAGGTTGATTCTACAAAGCATGTAATCAAAGAATATATAGATAGGGAAAATTCAGATAAATAGAAAGATTAAAATTAAAAGATTCTTCTTTATTTTCATTTGAAATCAGCTTAGGAAACAGAGGGAGAAAGATTTGAATTGCTGCATGAAGAATTCTCAGAAAAGGAATTAGAAGTGTAAAGAATCATTTCAAGCGAATGTGCAGAGAATTAAATAACTATTAGAAAATTTGATGACTTAGAATAAATGATTTAATTTATTATCTGTTTAACCAATATTAGAAGCTAATACTTCTCTTAAACTAGTGGAGAGAAATTTAGAATATTTTTTTATATTGAAAACAAGGATTTCTTTAAGGAAAATAAAGTGAATCAATTGAATAAATTCTTAAATTTATTACAAACCAAGGGAGTAATTTATCCAATCTTATACTATTCATCAAGTTTCTAATTCAGTCATTCAATTTAAATCGCTTTGAGGACTGTTTATAGATAGAGTCTTTGCACAGATAAAGTTGACAATTTACTTAAATTTTGTAATATGAATCTAAACTTTAAAGCTTTAGAGCGTTATATATTCTTCTAAGATGACTTAAATGGTAAAAGAGATAGTATAAAGTAGTAGAGCAATAACAAAGATCTTAAAATGGAATAATACCTTTCTAAAATGCCTTCTCAAAATTAATAATAATAATAATAATAATAGTAATAATAATTGAAATAGTCACATAGTAATTAAAACTTTACATATTAAGCAAACTTAGTATAAAAATCTGCCTCTTAAGAAATAAATCCGAACAATTATTCAGGGTCAACTCCAATAAACAATTAAAATTCAATTTAACCTTAAAATTCGCTCCATACATATTAATCACAAAATAGTTCAGAATCAAAAGATTAATCTTAATATTATTGAATTTATTAAAAATTAAAAATTTTAATAAATTATTTATTTTAAATGCAATTTGTGTTATTCAAATATATATGTATGTATTATTTTAATAAATTTATTCAACACAAATGTTAACCAAATTAACTTTTATTAATATTACTATGATCATCTATTGTTAAATCTATTAAATCAGTCTTTCCAAACGAAGTTGTCACACCTTTTGTGATATCAAATAATAATTAGAAATATTTATTTGTTCAAAATTAATTATATAAGTAAAGAATTCTATTAAATTTAATTATCTACCTTCTATGGTTTCACTCTTTCTTCCTATTTAACAAAATAAAGGGTAAAAATAAAGATAAATATATTATAAATATAAAAATAAAATAAATACTTGTAAAATGCTTGAGCAGAAGAGGAGATACAGTGCTTTATCTTTAAAACGAAGGAATTTATACATTAGAGATTTTTATTTGTTAAATTGATAAAGAAGATTCTTCATTTACTTTTGAAGATTAAAGTGAGCTACTTAATTACATACTATTTTTCATTTATGAGGCTTATTTTTTCACTATTTATCTATGAACACGAATCCAAAGCCTGCCAATTTTAAATGAGATGTTAGAATTTTATTTTTTTTATTTTTCTTATCTGTTTGGAGTAATATAATTGGTCAATTTATCTAAAATTAATTGAATAGTTAAAATATTGCAAAAATAATTTATAGCTATCTAGATATATCTCATCAAGAGCAACAAATTGATAGAAATAAATAAAATGATATAGTATTATCTAGCAGGAATATTCACTTCGTATTTCAAAAAATAAGCAAAAATGAATGTAATTATAAGTGTAATGGTTGTATGAAACTCGAGTCTATTCATTTCACTTTCAGAAAACGGTCTTTTAAAATAAATTAACACTAAATAAGTCATCTAACATATGATAATCACACACGTTTTGAGAGAAATATCATCCCAAAAGTAGGAACTCATAATAAATATCAGAGTTTTATTTATTGTTTTAATTACATCCCAGTAATACATTTCTGGCTTATACTCCACATATAGAAAACTATATTTAGTAAGAACACTTAAATTATCTAGATTACTTCTATTTTTATAAAGAATCCTCAGAACAAATAGAGGAAGGATGAAGCACAATAAAAAGAGAGTTGGGATGATAAAGCAACTGATCTGATACCAATATTCAGTTGTAAAGCATTCAAATGCTAAATCTGAATTCATGTAATAAACTTCTCCTACCTTAGTGCATGATAAGATTTTTGCTAGATTTTTTACTAAACCAGCATAGAAAAGAACATAAACAATAATCAAGGAGTTAATAAGATCTTTTCTATTGAATTTCAGCTTCATGCATTTTAAGGCGAAAATCAAAATTGGTAGTAGAATAAAATAGGTACAGATAAAGTAGCTTATCATTAGATAGCATCTTACAAATGGAACAGATAGAATATTCTATGTTTTTAACAAATTTAATCCAATTAAATATGTATTTATGAAATTAATATTAATTTATTTACTTAATTTGATAAGAAACAATCAAAGTAATAGAGGTTGAGTGTAGACTAATCTCCCATAAGTTTGATTTCAGGTGTGGAGATTTAAAAAGATAAACTATAATCTTCTAGTATATTCATAACTTAAACGAAATTGATGAACATCTTTATTGAAACTTAGAATCTATTAGGTTAATTGCTCTTGGAATATGAAAGCATATTCATTCTCTTCAGATAGTACAGTAAGTGTTTTTTCAGGATAAGTTTCTTGAAAGAAATGATTGAAAATAGTTAATAAAGAATAATGACAACCAAAAATAAAATGAAAAAGGATGTCATCATTAACTATTGACTGCAATCTTAGCATGTAAAGTTGATTCCTCTAGAAAATTATTTTCCCCATACCTACATTTTTGTGTCGCAACTCTCACATCTTATTCCTATATGGCCTTCATCACATACATATTGTTAATCTTTTTTTTAAACATTTCATTAAAGGAAAAAGTAAATTAATATAAATTAATAAATTAATTAATTACAATTAACAAAAGAAATATTAAGTGAACGCTATTCGGCAATACAATTTTTCTTTTTGTTTTAACACTCTAGAATAAGATCAGAATAATTGGATTATTTCCAGTAGCCATCTTTTAAATCAATTCTATCTTTGCTGCATGATACTGCACTAGAAGGACAAGGCTTACATTCGTTAATATAAGACTTAAAATCCTCTGTGTTGTTAGTAAATTCTTCAAAAGAATAGGTTCCATCTGGGCATGGTGAGCATACTATTTGAGTAGAGGTTATTTATTTATGTATATCTCCTCTTTAACATTTTTCAAAATTTAGGGCAATTGTTTTTTTAATATTTAAAGATTCAAAGGCATTTGTTTATTTATTGTAAAATAAAATCGGAGAAGATAATTTTAGATTTAAATGAGATTTACTTAATGGGATTGATGAAAATGTAGGTTATAGAAGATATTAGTGCTATTCTGTAATTATGTTACCTTCTATTTCCATTTATGATTCAGTGCCTATGCTTATCAAATAACTCAACCACTCTTAAATAATTGAAGGAGATTTAGATTATTACTTTAAGTTGATTGGCTCCTATTCCTCGTCTAGAATTGTTATCTTAAGTATATTGTCCAATTTAATCCCACTTCTAACATTTAAAATACTCTCCTTATCTAATATTTAACTATCATAACTTATTACTAAGTCTCTTGGGTAAGAACCAATATTATTAGAATAGAGAGTGGCTTTATTATAAAGAATTGAATTATTTTATTATTATTCATTGTAATAGATGCTAGACTAAATTCCGTAGTATCTTACACCTCCACCAATTTCTGCTTTATTTTCTTAAATAATATTATTTTCTAATATAGCCATTGATTCATAAATTAGTATTGCTCCACCACTTCCAGTATCAACTTAATTATTTTTAAAAGTATTATTTTTTATATTGGCTTCAGTAACATGAGATATATAGACTGTACCACCTTCATTATTAGAATGCACGATGTGATTATTCAATATTTCATTATTTTCAAATATGATTTTATTTAAATTAGCTAATTAAATCAAACTTCCATAAGATGATAAATTATTAGTAAACGTAGAATTAGTAACAGATACTGTTAGTTTTGGAGTGTAAATATAATCGTTTCCTTATTAAGAGCTTGAGACGGTTTCAGTACTAGTGTCACCAATCAGACTTAAAGAATTATCTTATGTTGTATTCTCTTATAAAATCAGTATATCGAATATCTATTAAAAGCACTACGATTTAATCAATCCCTCATATATATTGCTAATAAATTTTATGCTTTACAATTATATTTTCTAAGATTCCAGTATTAATATAAAGTCTTTTGTTTAGGATTGATTACTTGTGAAAGAAGATTCTGAAAGAGTAAAATCATAATTTAAATAAATGAGATTATCTTATTAAAAATTATTTAATTGAAGGAATTAGATATCAGTATTCAATTCAAAGGTTACTTTTGATAATTTTATATAATAGGCACCTTTGAGTTAAATGAAAGCAACCTAGTTTAAAGGAACTTAGTAGAATTATTTATTATTCTTTATTTACAAAAATTCAATATTTACAACTTGTACTTTTTATAACAAGAAGATTGATTATAAGATTGAGCTATCCTGGAGAGTGATATGAGAAATTTCACAAACATCAACAACAGATATGGTAATAATTGGCTATTCATTTAACATCTTTATAGAATTAATAGCTATATTCTATATTTTTAGAGTTTAAGTTTGGGATATCTCCAGAATTTAATTGAAGTTAGTTATTTCACTAGATGATTAGAAATTTAAATAGTCAATGTGAAGTATTGTGCAATTGTAAAATATTAATGTAGTATTCTAAGTAGTACTGTCAGAATTCATAATAATGGTAACATTTCCTAGATAAACATTTTGAATATTTTAGAATACTAAAGAAATTGAACTTTAAATGACAATTGAATCAATTTTCAGTTAATTAAGAGATTCTTAGTTTTCATTGAAAGTATATTATTTATGGGAGTCTACCAAATTTAAATTTACATTTCCTATCTATAAATTACTTATCTCTTTGTTAATTTCTGATTGAGGGTCTAAAGTTATAGTGGAATAATTATATAAACCAGTTAATTTAACTTAAACATTTGAATCAATCAAATCAATTATTTCTTGAGCAAAATACAATTAAAACGAATCTTTCAAAGTTATATCTAATCCTACTATATTTACTGAATTTTAAAAGAATTTTGAGAAATCTGACAGTTTCTTTGAATTCTGCTTAAATTCGATTTCTATATTAATAGTTTAAATAAAATTTAAAACAAACTAAATTTAAAAAAAAAATTGATTTACAATCTGTTATTTGATAAATGTTTTTAACACATTATTATTACTAATTAGATTTTTAGATATAGAAATTCTCTCTATTTAATGGAAATTTGATTACAAATACTTCATTTTCTGAAGCCCCAATCATTTCTATGTAGAATTGGCTATTTGATATTTAATTATTTAACTCTTCATTTTTTAAAAAATTACAAATAGTCGAAAAGGGAAGATTAAAAGTTTAAAGAATATTCTAGTTGCTATTTGTGTGGCTCATAATAAATATTTTATGCGTAGTAAAGATAAGCAGTACTTGCTATTCAATAATAAATATTTCTCTTATGTTAGTAATATTCTAATTTCTGACAACGGTAAATAATTAGAAATTCTTTGTTTCATAGATATTTATCTAACTATAGGAGGATAATATAAGAAGATTATATTCTGAGCTATATTTAATTATATTTGAAGTTGCACTAGGTTTATAAATTATACGATTCATATTTATTAGTGTAATAGTTGAGAATATCTCTAAGATATTGTCTTGTTATTCAAGTAAAATAAATTAATCAACTATATAAGTTCTTAATACTCTAGACAACGGAGAATAGATAATTTAGTTCACTAATAATGGATTATTTCCTGAAATATCATATTTGTACAGCTGATTATTAATTTAATTGTATAAAAAAAGATAATTCTAATATGTTTAATAAATGTTATAATCATTGTAAAGCTATTTAAAATTCTACCATTTAATTAAATTTTATTACTATTAGTTAAATACCCAAATTGATTAATCACTTAAAAATATAATAGTCTTTTATAAAAAGGTCGAATACAGTGAGTCTAATATTTTTTGAGTATTTTCAATTGATATTTTCAAAATACTTTAGGCATTTTAAATATTTATAATTTCTATTTATGATTTTGTCTGTCTGATTAAATTACCAGTTTCAAGTATAAACTAACTAAAAATAGTGTCTTTTAGTGAGGTAATAAATTTATTCTTTAATATGAAAGAGGCTAAAAATTAAGTGAATAAATAGAAGCGATTACTTCCTTATTAGACCAAGAATGATTGTTGATCAATTTTAACTAATTATAATGGATATATTACAAAGTCTTCTTCTTCCAATTCATATTCAAAAACAAGGGTATATTTATTTGATATGTCTAGGATGTTTATGAAATGTGAAGATATATAATTAATGACAAGATATTTATCACCTAGCAATAGAACTTTATGTTTCTTTTCACTATCAAATTAGTAATCCCATTCATTATAAAACTAGAAATAATCATAATCAAATACTTCAATTTATGATTTGCTAAACACTAGTAATTAGTTGGAGTATTTATTTAATTCTATATTGATAATAATATCAAGAGGATTTTGTGATGCTTTAATATGATTTCTGAATTATAAATTTGAATATGTAAAGGTTAAGACATTCTCATTTACACTAACAATTAGAAAATCCTTATCTAAATCAATTATAAACTAAAATTACCTCAATTCATCTAAGCTTATGCCATTTTAGCTCAAATCATATTCTTTTTATATCACAATTTAAATAAATGATAATTAAATAATATAATTAAATACTTACCTAAATATACATTTGTAGAAAACATACTCATCATTAAAAAGGAATCTATAGAAAAGGTTAATATTGTGAGCAATTCAGATGAATAATAAAAATCTGAAAAGAAATATCTACTCATAGGAATATTAGAATAAACATCTGATAGATTTTAAACATCATAAATGAAACACATTTAATTCGATGAAAAACAATTCACTGACCAATTTCTTTTCTTATCTATAATAGTTTTAATACCTTAAGAAAGAAACTTAGTCTATTAAAGCCCTGAGAAAATAATAGTTTTAGGATCAAATTTCTAATAAAATGTATTTGTTACAATTATCAGTGAAAGAACATCTTCTACAACATATGCTTAATCAATGGGTATACCATATGTTTTAGAGAGGTCATGTGTATAAATTATATTTCCATTATAATCAACAAACAAAATTTAAATAGGTGATTTAATTAGCATAAATTTTAATTGTAGGCATATCTAAATAAAACAAGTACCTACTACTGGAGTAGATTCGACAAATATCAACTACTGGCCAGTGGATAATCGATAGGCTATGCTTTCACAAAAGAGATATACGATAATTAAGATATCAGCATTCTCAAAATCAAATTCCAAAAGAGTTATATCTGTACCGAATCTTTATATTGGATCGTACAATAGCTTTGATTGATGGAAGAAATAGACTTTGCTAGAAAGTTAGATGAGGATATATTCATTCTTTATCAAAAAAATTTTTTTAATATCATCTAGTTAGCTTGGGTCAATTTCTAGCTGAAACAGTTTTTAAAGAATCTGTTATTTTAAAATGAATATGTAAAAATACTTAACCTTCAAATTAAAATTACTAAAGTATCTGAATTGTATAAAAAGATATTATTTTCTTATAGCAAATAAAAGGTATTTTAAGTATCCTGAACGTTTAGAATGAAATAATAATCTTTTTTAGATAAAACTTATTATTGAATAATAAATTCTTTTGATAAAGTCTTGATTCTGCTTAATTAAAGTAACTCTATATAATCAGAGTAGTTTTGTTTTTCATACACAAAGCAACTATATAATCTCTAGCTAATATATTTGCTAAAATTTATACAAGAACTTCTCATTGGTATTTTGAACATCAGTTTAGGTGCTTGTTGATCAGAAAATAGTTTAAGTATATAAAGGTTATTATCACCTGAAGCATATATCTATTTCAAAAAATATATTAAATATGTAATCATAAAAATAAATGTTACCGAATCTGAATAGATTTAGATATACAAGACAGGCTCAGTGAAATAATGTTTAGAAAGCCTTAAACTATTTAAATTAAAAATATAAACATACTAATTATCATCAAATGTCATTGCTATGGATTGTGAGTAAGCAGAGGTATTAATAATTTAATAATCAAGTTACTCTGAAAAAATTAATTAATAGCTAACTAAAGAGTAAGCTTAAAATAGATTATTGACAGAAATTGTTATTATTTAAATATCTTCTTAATAAGTGATCTATATTTAAGATTTTTTGGTATTATCTATCATTATTTTTTTTTTTTCTACCTATAGTTCATAATCGTACAAATAAATAATCTGATCTGAAATGAACACTATTTGGTTACTTTTTTTCAAGAATAGAACATTGTTAAAAGTAAATTGCAATAGAATAATTTTTTGCTGAAATGAATTTGGAATATCACTTAAAATAAAATGTAACATCTATCCTTAAGATTTATCAATAAATATTAGCTTCTCCCTCTACTCGTCAAGATCATTATAAACCCATTCGCCATCCTATATGAATATAGTAATTTATTAGTAAAGATAATATGAATAGAATAAATATATACTAGGGTTAATTGCTTCACTAATAATCCATCAACTTTTTGAAGAATATTTATTTTTATGTATAATGGGTAGTTCGAGAAAATTTAGCATGTTATTATTGACCAATCTTTAAAAAGGAATATGTCTTTTATTTGCTCACTGGTTGTTTAATCACATATTTATAATTCGCTTTGAAATAATCTAATATTGTCTTTATAATTATAAATTTATAACGCTTAAGATTTTTTAATATAGAGATAGCCTAAGTCATTATCCTCTTTCACACCAATTGCATTTGACAGTTTTAACTAGGCAATAGGTTTTCTGAAAGCTAAATCATAAAGTTGAGTATCAGCAGTTGAATAAATGTTAATATTTGTATTTTAATTTTCTCCAAAAACATCTGCAAACATATACTCTTCAGGATATGAATGATAAATCCACTTTTATCTTACACTAAAAGCAGATGCTACTGATTTACCTGATTTATCATTAATTAATCTTAGATTATTTCCTTAATCTATTAAAAGAAGCTTTCCATCCCCAACTGTAAAAACTTAGGTAATATTCCTGAAAGGAAACTAAATTACATCATTTAAAATTGATTTGGAGATTAGATCATAGAACTTTAAATAATTACTGCTTTCATAAATTACTAATGCAATTTAATTTCCAAACAATGCTTAACTAAATCCTCCATATGGAATGATATCAATATGAAGGATATTTGGATATTCTAAATCAATCAAATTTGTATTCTTCATATTTTGATAATTACCTATTGGTATGTAATCACTCACTAAAATGTATCTTTAAGCAAATACTTCTACTTTCTATGCTTTTTCAATTTTTAAAAACGTACCTATTTACGAACACTGATTATCCTCAAATATAATCATAAAATGATCAGAGCTATAAACAAAGTACTTGCTTTACTTCACTCTCAGAATTTTAGTAACAGTGTAAGGGTAGTTGCAAAGTACAGCGCTTCCCAAGCTAATATTTTAAGAGGTATTTTCTTGAAGTAAATATTATCCACTTTCATGAAACATCAGATAACTAATATCTTATTAAATTATCACATCTTAAAATTATTAATCTTAAATGGATAGGATTTTGTATGATGAATTTGTTTATTAAATGAGAACTTATTATTTAGAAATATTGACATCTTAGTATTTATATTAATTTGTTTGATTAGTGTATAGATAATATTTGTTTAATCCTTTGTCTAGTTCCAAAATAACGATTGTGTATCTTAGTACACACAAGTATGTTTTATCTATTAGTTTTAAAGTAAAAAGAAGAATTATTTTAGAAATTGTTAAACATTATTTTACATAAATTGTAATAAGAATAATACCTAACAATATGCAAGGATAATCATACCCTTCCTCTCCATTAAGAAATATATGTATCTTAGCAATTGGTTCTAAATTATTCAAGTTAAAAACTGAAATTGAACCATAAAAACTGCTGATTATAATATATTTTTATTAGTAGACATTTACATTATTGATAGCATGGTGATGAGCATCCTTGATTTCTGGATTAAAATCACCATACAATTCTATTTAAGGACATAATTAAAATGATGAGCAAATTTTTTATATTTTATTTTCATATAATCCTGATGAACAGATGTCAGTGCAAGTTTTAAATTCCATGTCATAAAGATCTGATAAACTGCATTTTGAATAAACACATTTTCCATTAATATTTTGAAAATCATCTGTGCATTTTTCACAATACTAATCCTATGAGCATTTTTAGCATCCAGTGAATCCTATATTTTATATACAAGAGGAACACATTTATGATTAATCACTCAGAGTCTGATAAAAGTGTGTGCAATCTTTAATACATTATCTTTCCTCTCCTCTTATTTGTAGACTGTAATTTTTATCACAAGCAAGGCAAGAGTTTGGTTAATTATCAATGCAAAGAATACAGTTTTTATCCTAGCAAGGTAAGCATGAATTACTAGCTAAATCAAAATAAGAATGGATTACTTAACAATCTTCTAAAGCCATATACAATTCAATTAATAAAAACACTATTATTATTTTGAAAGTTTTAGCCATGTTATTCATTTTAATTAAATTCTACTTAAATTTGTTTTGAATTAAATTGTTTCTAATTTAAGTAATTATAATTAAATTAGGGTGAGACTATGTTGAGAATATTAATCAACAGTTTTAATTGTGATTTCTTTAACTTGATTGTTAAAGGAAAAATTCAATTTTATTAACTGTTTATCTTTATTTCTTAAAGATAATATTTTAAACCAAGCTTACTATTTTAATTATTTTAACTTAGTAACTTAATAAATTGTAAATTTTAAGAAAATTAAAAAAAGTTAATTTATTCGATTCAATATGATACTATAATTAGGATTTATAAGAATAAAGAAAAGTAAAAAAGATAGGAGAATATCTTTATAAATAAATCTGATATTAATTCATATAAATTTATCAATAACATTTATTTATTTGTTACTTTAAAAATCCTCTTACAATACATATTTTGAGCCATTTTTACTAAATATAATAAATTTATTTATAACAAATAATTAATAAATACTTTAAAAAATATTTAGGTAAGAAAATAAATACATCAATTTAATAGAGGGATGTAGTTTTTAAAAGGAAAATTTCTTAAATTTACATTTAAATATTTTATTTTTTATAATTTTTACAAATTTTCAAATTTTATTTACATTTTCTTCAAATATCCTTAATTTTTCTTTAAAATTTCCTGATTCGTTATGCTTTATTTCGTCTAAATCTTAGATGAGATCAATATTATAGGTTTTTACTATTTTTTACAAAATTTTAGTTAAATAAATAAAAATTATTGATTATTTTACATTTTGAATTATTATGAAGTTATTCAGCTAATTAGGATTATAGTTAAGGGGATTAATTGGTTAGTAAATTAAATTAGGAGTGATCTTTATGCATAGATGATTATAAAATAAAAGAATTTTGGATTTATAAAGGACTTTTTTGGAACATTGAATGCTTAAATGACTATGATCTAATAAGGTGATGAGAGGCATTTTCATCAATGTCTAATTTTATTAATTAAAAGCTGGAAATACTACTCTCACTTTATTTGGATAAAGTCTTTCTTCTTTTTTTGTAAAAGAACTCTTTATGGATGAATATCCACAATCTTCCTACTTTAATTAATCTATTTTCTTCTTCAATTACTATTCTCACAAAGCAGGCTGAATAGGATTAAGTAGCAACTCTTCTAAGAATGTACTATATAAATCTTAAACTATAAAAATATAGGATGGCAATTTTACCATATTATATCATTAAAGTTATTAAAAATATCAAAAGTAAAATGATATATACAATTTTATTTTTTTCTTCAATCTAGTTTTAGATAGCATATGAAAAGATGAAAACTAGTATTAGTGAGAAAAATGTTTAGAATTCTAAATTATTCATCTCTCCTTACGTAAAAGGTTAATGAATGCAGTGAATTATTAAATATACTACCAAGCTGATAATTATGATACTTGTTTTTAATGTTATATTATCCCAAAAAAATGAGCTTGAGACGAAGATGAACGATTTAGTAAACATTTTAATGATATCCCAATAATATTTTTCTCTTTTGTATTCCATATAAAGGAAACTGTACTTAGATAAGCACTCTAACTTATTTAGTTGTTCATAATTCTTTTTTAAATTATATAGTATGATTAGAGGAATTGCAAGACTGAAAAGAATAAGTGCTGGTATTACAAAAAAGCTAATCTGCCACCAATATTCATTTGTATAGCACTAGTAAGCTAAGTCTGCATTCATGTAATAAATCTATCCAACTTTTGTACAAGATAATAATTTAGCCAAGTTTTTAATTAAACCGGCATAGAACATAGAGTATAAAATAATGAGGATGCTAACAATATCTTTCAAAGTGAACTTTATTTAAATATATTTCAAAATAAACCATAAGACAGGAATCACTATTGCAAATATCACAATAAAATAAACAATCATCAAATAGCATCTTAAAAATGGAATTGAGATAAAATCCTTTATTATTTAATAATTTTTCATAAAATTTAAAATATTGAGGTTTAAATATTTACGCTATTTGTAAAAAAGCAATCAAAGTAGTAAAGATTAAGAGTAGATTAGTCGCCAATTAGATTTATTTCTGGAGTAGAAATAGAAAACGAGAGATTATAATCTTCTATAATGTTTGCAATCTAAACAAAAGTGATAAACATTTTAACAGCAACCTAAAATTTATGAGGATGGGTACTTTTCGAAAGGGATAACATGTTCATTTTTTTTAAGTAGTGAAAATAGTTTTTTCTTTATA
The DNA here is from genome assembly GCA_000260095.1 of Tetrahymena borealis. Taxonomy (NCBI): domain Eukaryota; phylum Ciliophora; class Oligohymenophorea; order Hymenostomatida; family Tetrahymenidae; genus Tetrahymena; species Tetrahymena borealis. Next base: position 139,911 of record JH651247.1, on the reverse strand, counting down.
ATAATCGCTTAAAAGAGACGATTTGAATTGCTTAATAGGTTATAATAATCAGAAAGAATGTAATAAAAAGAAATGACATTTCTAAAATTTCGCTGCAACTTTAGCATGAATAATTGACTCCCCTAGAATAAGAGCTACCCCATATTAATCCCTTAGAATCACAGCTTTCACATCTGACTCCAATGTGCCCTAATTAACAAATATACTCCTCATCTATTTAAAAATTTAAAAAGAATACAAATAAATTAAAAATTATTAAAAAGCTCCAAAAATTTACAATTTTAATAGGTAGTGTTTTGCAGCTTATCTTAAGGATTGCAATTAGATTTTTTATTTGAACATTCAAGGATAAAATTACTGTAGTTGCTTTCTCTCCAAAATCCATTTTTTAATTCAATAATTTAGTCTTGGCAGTGATTTGCACTATAGGGGCAGGGAGAGCAAATATTTTTATATTTCTGGAAATCTTATTCTTCATCTGAAAACTCTTCAAAAGAAAAACTACCTTCTGGACATGGAAAGCATGTAACTTATTATAAAGAAAAGAATTTATGAATTTCTCCTCTATAACATTTATCGAATTTAAGATTGATAGTAGTATTTAGTGTTTTAGTTTCAAATTTATTGTTTTATTTGTCATAAAAGAGTATTGGAGAAGAGATATTGAAGTTAAGATATGATTGGGATAATGGTCTGTAAGACATCGAAGGTTAAAACTAATAAGAAAAATTTTAAATCTGGAGATTTCCTTCTATTTCCATTCCTTTCACTTTTTCTACATTTAGTATATAAGAGAGCCATTCCTAAGCTATTACACTAGACTTTGAATTTTACTTTAAATTTATTGGGTTATCCTCTTCATCTACGATCGAAATGACCATTTAATCAGGTAATTTAATACCACTATGAATATTTACAATAGTATTTTAATCTAATAATTATCTTTAGTATTCTATTTTAATTAATCTAGGATATGAACCAATATTATTGGAATATAATGAAGCGTTGTTTGATTCAATTATATTTTTACCCTAGAGCTTGATTGAAGATTGAGGCCCTATATACCTCACTCCTCCTCCTATTTCAGCCTTATTAAATTTAATGATATTATCCTCTAGTATTACATTACTGTCTTATATCAATAAAGCCCCTCCACTTCCAGTGCTGACAACATTATATAGAAATTAATTATCGGTTATTATTGCAGATGAAACTAGATCTAAGAATACTACTCCACCCTAATTGATCGATTATTCAATTTAATTTTAAATAATAATATTCTTATTCAGTTTGACTGAGTCTGATTAGATTATTGATATCAGACTACCTTCCTTGCATTTATTATTTTAGAAATAACTGTTTTCTATGTTGATTTATATTTTAGTATTACTGCTACTTTATGTTTCTAAAAGATTTCTTTATAAAATCTATTCATCTTATTTTTGATTGATCAATGAAAAAGAGTTTGCTTAAATTATATTCTCAGTAAAATTCATTTAATTGTAAGTTTATATGAAGCCTTTTGATTTAATTAAAGTATGAAAATTATTATTGTAGAACAAGCAACTATTAATGCTAATGCTATATGAATTTATGTCAATTAGCTCATCTATTAATTTCGAAGTATTATTTTCAAAGTTAGAATTATTTAAGCCAAAGTGATTGCTTGAAAAAATTAAATTTTAGTTAGAGAAGCTCTAAAGATGGATAAGACAGATGTTATTATTTTTCTAGCAATTTATTCTATTTAATTAAGTTTCTAATGCCCCAAATATTTTGATTATACAGTTGTCATTTTCTTTGTTACCATCATAATTATTACTCTAGACTAAGCTATCTGACAAAGCTAATGACTGAATTTTATAAAATTAGAAAACTGGATATGAAAAGGTATTACTAATAAATTGAAGAGATGACAATTATATTTTCTGTACATTAGTAAAATCAAATAGTGATTACAGATTTTCTAATAAAGTATCATTGATTGATAAGCCTTGAATTGACAGAAACTGTATGTCAGTAGCATTTATTATTTAATTAATTTTATATTACTTACCTTCTGCCATTTATAGTTGTATTGCATTTATAGAAATAGAACCACATCCAATAAATGAAAATATTGATTAATTTAAAGGTTGTTAACTGTCAATCACTACGTTCACATTCTCAAAAAAAATATTTGTTAAATTTTAAAAGATAAATTGGACAGAATTGCTTATTGTTAATTACCCTATTTTAATGCTATCTAAAGTGGTTTAAAATTAATTAAATGTATATTTCACTGTATTATCATTGCTTGGTGCTTTCACAAATAAATTTAATAGAGTAATACTCTTGACAGATGGGTTTAACTGAATTTTTGGATCTATCACTAGATTCGCAGAGCTTTACTAACCAACTACACTAATTTCTGTTTTTGAATCAATCAAATTTATAATTTCTGGAGCAAAATATAATAGAAACTCATCTGAAACATTAATATCAACTCCTTAAATAACTGCAGTTTATTTATAAAATTTGGAAAAATCTGCTAAACTTTTTGAGGTTTTATGAAATTCAACTCCTATTTAATTTAAAAATAATTAGATAACTTAAATTTTTAAATTTAAAGCTCTTACTATTTGAAATATTGGTAATAGTCTTTACACATTTAGTTTATACCTATTAGTCTAAGTAGAAATTACTTCTATTAATAGGAATGGATATATTAAATATTTCTGTCTCATAAGCTCCTACCAAATTCAAAAGTAGTATATTACTTTAATTAGAGCTTTAAAAGTTATCTTATTTGTATAATTTGCATAGATTCGAAAAAGGTAGATTGTATGATTAGAGAATTCTTATAGACTACTAAGACAAGCTTAAAATAATAATATTGTCGATAGTGAAAACTAAATACAAATTATATTCAACAATAACGATGTCTCTAATGTTAACAATCTCATTACTCCTGATCACTTTAAACAATGAAAAATCATACCCTGTATATATATTTACTTAATTATATGAGTATATTAAAAGGGTATTGAATTAGCTAGCATATTCTATCTTACTCTATTTAGTACTTGGTAAATATAAAGTTCTTTGAACGTTTTATAAACTATCTAAAGAAAAGACTTCTGCAATATTATTTTATTACTCAATAAGAATAAAATTATTTATTATCATAATTCTTACAACAGGTATTAAAGAACTATAAATAGTTTCCTTCATCAGAATAGGGAGACTTCCTGAGCAATTGTAAGTTTATAGTTTTTGATTCGTTTTATTAAATATCACTAAGAACTGTCTAGTGATTTCATATAAATCGTAAACGCTATAATCAGCTGAAAAAGAATCCCATTTAATTAGTGTAAAAGTTAAAGAGTCTAATAGCCAAATGGAGTTATTATCGAAAAATAAAAATGTTCTTTTCAATTCAGTTGAATATTTTATATCAATCAAAATTGAATTGACATTTTGAGTGTTAATTTAACTAATCTAAGAATCATCATTGATATTTCTGATTTCTATTTGTTATGTCGTTTGTGTTATGATTAAATGATTCTCTTAAAGGTATTATCCAAATAAACAAGAATCGATTGGAAAAATAATTTTCTATTTCAAGTTATAGGTAAGTTGCTGAGTTTTATCTTTAGAAAAAATATAGAAACCATTTTTACCCTACTTAACTATGAATACATATTCATCTATTTTGATTAATTCTAGTGGAAAAACAACAAATTCTTCTTTGAACTAATATTCGAAAATGGGTCTGTTATTATTGGATAGGTCTCTAATATTTATAAAATAAGAAAATATGTAATTGATAACTAAGAATCTATCTTCCAAGATAATCATTTTATGTCTTTTTTCTCTGTCAAATTGATAATCCCATTCATTATAAAATTAGAAGTAGTCATAATCCAAGAATTAGATTGAGCTTTTAGAAAATACTACTAACTGATTAGAGAGGAAGTTTAATTTCATTTAGATAACGTTATTTTTTTCATTAGAAGGTGATCTCAAATGATTTTTAAAAGATAAGGTAGAAAGCTAAAATGTGACTATGTCTTCATTGATAACCATCACTAAAGAATCTTTTTTTAAGTCAACTATGAACTAATAGAATTCAATTGAATTCAAATTTATTTCTGACGTCTTTAAATCATTTTCTATATTTTAAAATTAAATTATATAATCGAATATACTTCTTATATAAATCTACCTAAATATGAAGATGTTTTAATATCATAAACCATAAGAAATGAGTCTAAAGAGAAAGTTAGCAGAAGAAGCTCTTAAGAAGAGAAATAGAAGGTAGAAAAGAAAGGTCGGTCAAATTATATAGAAGAATATACTTAGTTTAACTAATTTGATATCTGATAAATAAAACAATATTTATTTTCTGGAAAGCAATTAATTGACCAATCCCTTTCATCATCTACATATGATACCATGTTTTAGGCATTATCATAGGTTTTCTATATTGTTGCCTTAAATGTGTCTAAATTGTAACTTTGATAGTACTTGTTCATTACTACAACTAATTACTTAGTTTTTTCATAAGCAAAAGCTTAATCAAATGCTAGACCAAATGTATTTCTTGGAGTTAATTAGAACAAAATAATACCTTTTACATCAACAATTATTACTTAAGTTGGCTATTTAAATAATATTAACTAATAAGATTTTAGTATCTACATCGTGCAGGATCCTTATAATGTAGTTGTTTGGTCAATTTGAAATAAGAGTTTACCAGTAGAAAACTCATAAGACATAAACAAGCACTTTTCGTATTGGACAATTAATATGTCCATTTAATCAGAATTGTAAATAACATTAGATATTAACATATTCTAATAACTGATTGCAGGGTATAGTAATTAATTTTTATAATAAATCATTAATTGATTTTATAATATTACAATAGAAGTAATGTAATCATTTAGTAGAAATAGATTTTAAATATTTTCCAAGTTTTATTAAGAGAGATTTATTGTAAACAAAGAAGTTATTTTCTATTTATTTAAAAATATGTTATTTTTAATAAGGAATTCAAAGAATTTTTATATTACTTAAGATTCTGAGTTATATGAGTAAAAAGAGTTTTATGAGAATAAGAAGAAGAGATTCTAAGGAGATTAAGATGATCCAAGATAATAAAAAGTTTATTTGGAGGAAGGCAGCTAATTTTAAATGATCAGTTGTTTTTCTTGTAAATGAATTTTAGAGAGTTGAAACAATTGTATATAATCTGTGTAGGTATGAGGTAAATGGATAAAACAACTATAGATGTTTTGACTAATATATTTACTAAAATTCATACAATAATTTCTCATAGAGATCCTAGTAATTAGTTGTGCTTGCTGCCCGGTATTAACCTGCATGATGTATAAGTTTCTAGAGCCTGAAAAATAAATCTATTTCACAATAAAAGTAAAAATTAATTACTCAATTTTAATAATGCTGATGTAACCAATATTAATGATAAAATTCCGATATTAATTAGATTTACAATCCAGAATTAAAAAGTGTAAGAAAATTTTTTAATAGGTGTGGATTATAGATAGAAATGTATTAAAAAAAAAATAAACTTCCAAAGTAGAAGGTTTTGATGAAACCATAGCTAAATAGATTCAAAAAATAATTTTAAATAAAAATTTAATCTACCGAGTCGGAGTATATTTGAATATACTTGATAGCTTCAAAAAAGAATTACTTTTTTAGTTCATATGTTATGATATTGAAAACATAAATCCACTAGTTATCAAAGGTAATAACCAGTATATTCAAGTGATAATAGATTGAAAGAATTTAATAATCAAGCTGTATTGTATAAATTTACTAAAGAGTCGCAATTGAATAGATTGATAACATTTTCTCCATCAAAAGAGTAATAACCATAAGTTTCTCATTTATCTTTAGAAATACAAGTTACTTCTATGGGTTGCTAAATGGAATAGTAGATTTACTTTATTACTAAATGTAATCAAATAAGACAAACTGCTCATCAGACAATAAGACTAAGGAATTTAGTGATTTCAGAAAGAATACGCTGTTAAAATTGGCATTAATTGAATAAATGGTTGATTATACTTAATTAGGCAGATTTTAAATGTCAAGTAAATTCAATTATTTACTATTTACATTTACTAATATAAATATACTGTTCGTTGTATCAATATCAAAATATGACCATTAACCTAACTTTTTTATTTTAAAAAAATTAATAATTAAATTTGAGAGAAAAACAATCAATTAGTCAATCTCTTTACTGTTTAATTTTCTTATTAAAGTTTAGTTAAAGTCTAAAAAATTTAATTATATTACCTAATTTTATTGTTAGATAATTGCTCCATTTTACTTGGTCATATATGTTATAGAGAGGTATGAGGGTTCATCCAATGATTCTTGGCATGTTAGAATAACCCAATCTCGATAGAAAAATATATCAGTGATATATTCACTTGTTTGCGGATTGCAAATATATAATTCTTTTTATAACAGTTTGATATTCTTTTTGTAATTGTAAATTTAGATTGATTATGATTTTCTTAAAAAAAGATAACCCAGAGTTTTTTCTTCCTTCATAGCTATGGCACTGGCTATCTATAAATAAGCAATAGGCTTTTTATCAATGACATCGTATAGTAAGGTATCATCAACTGAGTACATGTTGATGTTTTTAGAGTAATTTTCATCATATGCATCTGCAAATACATAGTTTACAGGATATGAGTGATATAACCACTTTTACCTTACGCTGTAAGCTGAAGCAAGAGGAATCCCAGTTTTATTTGTTAATATCCTCAAATTATTAGATAAATCAAAAGTTAGTAACCTACCTTCCCCAATATCATAAATTTGAGAAACATTTTTATATGGAAATGGAATAACTTCAGATGTCATATTACGATTTGGAATATTATATAATTTTAATTCTCCCATACTACAAGAAGTAATCAAAGCTAGATCATCGCCGAAAAGTGCTTGACTAAAACCTCCGTAAGGGATGATATCTATATGCATAATATCTGGAGATTTTAAATCAATAAAATTAGTGTATTTCATCGAATAATAAACACCAAATCTTACGTAATCACTGACAACTACATATCTTTAATCTAATATTACTACTTTCTATGCTTTTTATATGTTTTTAAATGTGCCCATATTTGAGCATTTATTGCCAGAATTAATTACTATGTAGTGATCTGCACTATAAATGAAATACTCCATTTCCTTTACTCTTAATATCTATAAAACTATAAAATCGAAATTGCATAACAACTATTATCCTAACTTGATATTCTAACTTTCAGTTTCTTAAATTAAATATTAACCGCTTTCATGTAGGATTGCATAATTTATATTCTTTAATTCTTTAATTTCTACAAACGTTTGCATCTAAAAATTCAAGATATTATATTTATTTCCTCCAACTTTTATCAGCATTGTTTATAAAAGTGGGTCAGAATCCAATAAAGAATACACAAATGACTTATCAGCAAAAATATCACGTTTATTAATACCTTTTTCCAACTCTAAAACAACTATAGAATATTTAAGTACACATACAAAATTCTCACCTTTATGTTTTAATTATTTAATAAGTTAAAGTAGAAAAAAACTGAAAGTCATAAACAAATCAATATGATGAATAAGAAATATTTTATTTACCAAACAAAGCGCAATTGTAATTAGAACCATTGTCTTCTGGAGGAAAAATTCTTACTTTGGCAATAGGAATTAATCCATCAGCTTTAACTACTGAAACTGTTCCATGATAAGAACAAATAATGATGTATTCTTTGTAAATTTTAACATCAATAATCGGCTAGTGATGAATGGCTCTTAACTCTGGAGAGTAGTTTCCATATAAATTTATGGTTGGGCAAGTCAACTATATTCTACATAAATTCTCTTCATAGAAAGGATGTGAATTCTATGAACAAATCTATGAGCACTTTTAAGTAATTATATCGAACACTTCCCCAATTTTGCATTAACTATATTTACACTTCCCATCTATATTAACATAATTAGGCTAACATTACTAACAATAGGATTCATTCTTACATTTAAAGCAACCTGACATTCCTTAATTTTCAATGCATGTAGAACAGTACTAAACTTATTCACTATTAGTTTAAGCAAAATGAGTACATTTTTACACGCATGATTAAATATTTCCTTTCAATTATAAGCTAAAACCTGGAGAACATGCAATACAAGATGAAGGAGAACTATCTATACATTATATACAATTCTTTTCCCAACAAGGCTAACATTATTTAGTTTCTAAATCATAAAATGAGTGATTTAACTAGCATTACTAAGAATCCGTTAAAATTTAGCAAAAGCTATATCCTAGTAGCAAGACTATATTAAAACTACAAAGGTATATTCTTAAACTCATTTTTTAAAATTTATATCTACTTTTTCTTCTTCTTCTTCTTCTTGTTTAATTATTTATCTTTATTTAATTAGCTATATTCGCTTAATTAGTAATCTTAGTGATAGAATTATTTTTAATGTAAAAGAAAAGAAATTACTAAGGAAAATAAATACCTCTAATTAAACATAATAACAGCAGTAGCAGTAGAAATAAATCATATACATTTTTAAAATTCTATACTTAAAACTTATGACCATTTACTTTCATTATTATTTATTTGATATTTGAAAATCTTTAATTTATTTTACAAAACTATTGAAATATAATCAACTTAATTCAGTTTCTTTTTTAATTCTATCATTAAATAATAATAAAATATATACTAAAATTTAGTCTTCTCTCATAAAATACTTTTGATTTATTGCATATAGTCCAACAAAAATTGGTTTCCCTATTTCACTTAATCAGCTAAGAATGAAGTTTATTTGAAAATAAGAAAATATTGATACTTCAAATAACAATAGAAAAAAATATTTTAAATTTTAATTAATTTGGTTTAATTTTACTTACTGAATAATATTTATAGATATCTTTTTATTAGAAAAAAATAATCTAAGTATGATTACTGAATTTGAATAATAAAACTTGAAAAGTGAGTTAGTATCAGAAACTAAAATTTATATGTTTTTAAATTGCAATTCGAAATAATTTTTAGTTTAGAAGAAATAAATAAAGAACCAAATCTATTTAAAAATTGTAAATAATACTTTATAAGGATCATTAATTTGTTAATTAATAGTTTGAAATTTAATGAAAATTTAAAAAAATGATATCAAGGAAACCTTAATATTCTTAATGAAATTTATTTTTAATAATAATTAAAGGAGGAATCAGTAAAATTCTTATTATTAATAACCTTGTTAACAAATTAAATAATTTATATATCTAACCATAAATTAATAAACTATCAAGTTATCATCAGATTTTATTTTATGTAATTTATAGGAATGATTTACAAATAAGGGAGATGGGTGTGATAGATAGAAGGAGAATCCTTCTTATGTAAAGAGAACAGAGTGTAAATAGATTTATTAGAACTTTATTAAGTTATAAAATAAATAAATATAATAATTAAAATAAATAATAGATCTTCAACTATATGAAAATTGTATTCTATTAATTAATCAAATATATACATTTATTAAATAACTAAATAATGAAAAGAATTAATTTTAAAATAAATTTGATTCATTTTAAAAGGATAATAATACAAGAAAAAATAGAGAAATATTATAAGTATAAAATATACTTTTAATATATTCATTTTAAATATTTAAAAGTGTTGATACCCTTCTAACTCATCAAAAATTAAGATTAAATTAATTGTAAATTATCACAAAAACTTCATTACATTATTTATTAAGAATATCAAAAATGTAATGATAAATTAACATTTTTAATTTTATAAGGAGAGATATTTTAAATCTTTTCCTTTATATCAAAATTGGATGTTAGTACAATTTTAAATTAATTAATTTTTTAACCATAAATACATCATTTACTTTTAGATAATCTTTCAATTCTTAATAATTCAAACATTTTTGAAATTGATTAAATTATGAAAAATTTTAATTTTCCAAACTATGGATAAACTTTTAGAAACTATTAATCTCTATATCGGGTGAATTTATATTAATTAAATGTCTATCTCTATAAAAGCTAAGTAGATAATCACTTTTTACCAAAATAGAACTTTCTAATATTTATTATAATTTATTCAGCCTAACAAAAACGGTATTTTATTTCATATCAGAAAGATATGAAAGTCATAAAGATTATTGATCAAAAAAAGAAGTAATTCATAACTTAAATAAAAATAATAATAAAATTGTAGTGTCTAACACAAATTCACATTCTATTATTTTTTCTTAAAACATAAATTAGTTAAAAGGTATAGTATCTTCTTTATTTATATTTAAAAAACTAAATTGAGTTTTATTTTCAAATAATTCTATTTTAAATAAATTTTATCCTAGTTAATTAGTATTACAAATAGAATCTTCCATCAAAATTAAATATCTTATCTTTATGGATTATAGATTATAAAGCATTTTCTTTTTACATCATATTTTAATATTCAGTGAAATTTATTAAAAGAGTGAAAATATATTCCTAAATAGGTTCATAATTATTAAAAATACAATCAAATAATATTATACCTTTATTGTTCAAATGTATTTTTTTAGTTAAATACTCTTAAAATTTATTTTTATAAAAAAATTGAAAGTAAATAATTATCTTTCTGAGCTTCATTAGCAAGCAGTAAATCATAATCAGTAGGTTAGGAATTGAATTTGATTAAGGTGGGTTGCCAAATATGTTAAGTAAGTAAGAGGAAGTTAAGAAATAATATAATAAAAGGGGGACTAATAGACATTTAACTTAAAGAATGGCAATTTATTAAATTTTATTACATCTTTTGTGTATATTTTCACTTTCAAATTATAAAGAGGAAATCTATCAACCATTTATTTGTAAATAGTAAATGTTTCTAAAAAAAGGAACTACTTAGTTTAGTAAAACTAATTGTTATTTAAATCCCTACTTATCCATTTATCTTAAATTATTAAAAGCATTCTAGACTAAGGTTATTTATAATAGTTATAATACAGTTATTCGGTTGTTTAAAGGTTACTTATACTTTATTTACTATTACAATATAATGCATCATTTTGATATATTTCTATTATAGAGTTTAGCTAATTTATCCTTATAAGCCCTAGATTTAATCTAATAAGCTCCTTCCACGAATCTACAAATAAAAATCTAAGAAAATACAATTATTATTATAAAAAACATAATTATAGAATGCCGATATTTTTAGAGAGGAACACTATAAATTATTACATAATCCTCAAATCCTCTATTAATTAGTGAAAGATTTTAATTTTGAATTCATTTTTCTTTAATTTTTCTATCATAATGTATAATTAATTTCTAATAAAATATCATTTTAAGAGCTTAAGGGTATTAAAAATGAAAACTTTAATCATGAATTGTAATAAAAATCTTAGAGAAGAGAGTTAAATAAAAAATTTATTGGTCAGTGTAGCACATAAATGCAAGATTTCCTGAAAAATTCTAAGACTAAAGATTAAATTATAATTCAAATGATCAGTATTAGATCTAATTGTCCATTAAATATGCTTTCTTATTTATCAAGCTAAGTTACCGAAGCAAAGTACAAGGATTGTGAGATTTTAATGATCATAAACCAATAATAATTACATAGGTTAAGTTAAATTTATAAAAATAGTAGGATTTAAAGATTTAAATAAGTAAAAATTAAATGGCTATCTATAATATCCATTTATTTATTTCTAAAGAATTGTATGTAACTCTAATAATAAATTCAATAGAGTATCCTTTTAATATCTTAATGTAAAGAAGTTTCTAAAAAAACACTAAAAAATTTAAATCAAAATGGCTTAAATATCTAAAACTATTTATATTTTTTGAAATCCTATTAAATTATTACTTAAAGGGGAATTTATTTTTCTAATAGCTCATTGATTATATTAGTAATTTAAATGGTTTAGTTAATAATATTATGAATAAAGACTCTGTCATAATTGCTATTAGAAAAAAATTATTCGCGGAATTGGAAGTTACTGAAGATTTATAAATCAAAAATTTAATAATTTGACTCTTATTTGTATCATTTAATTAATTCTGCAAAGAAAAGGAAATAAATAATTATCAATAAGGTAAGTGAATTATAATTTAGTTGTTATTTATAAACTTCCTTTAATTGTTAAGCACCAAATCAAATCATTCAAAACGATAAAAAATTGCTCTCCTCCTTATCTGTCAACTATCCTCTTTTCAAAAGATAAATCTTAGGACAAAAATTATTAATTTATTCAACAAAGCTAAATAAAGTCAAAATAAAGATTAATTTAGTCTTGCTTTTTGTCATTTATTTGTTTTTCTGATAATTTTATAAAAAGAAAAGGGTACCATTCTCATTTTACGATAGAATCTTTTGAAGTATTATAACAATAAGAACCCCCTTTTTTGGATTAATTACACCAAAATGTATATGAAAAAGCTTGAATTTTATATTGACCACCTCAAAATTAATAAAATTGTTAACCAAAAAGAATTTAATTGGCTTAACTATTATAATTTGTTACTTGAGATAAGATGAATGCTCTTTCTATTATCTGAATTTTCTTATTATCTAATACGTTGAATAAATTTTAATCACGATTTTAAAAAGAGTAGTTCTGCTTAAACCCAGCAACGAAGGAGAAGAATTATTATATAAATTTTTTCAAGATAAAATGTAAGAATTTATTTTTATTTTTTCAAAGTAATCTCTATTATTTTATTGATGAGTATTTTTTGATCGTTTAAGATTTATCCTAAAAGATAAAAGACAACTAAAAAAGATATAGTCTATTCAAACAGAAAGCAAATATAAGAGTTTCAACTGAAGTGAAATCTTAAGTAGTTTTAAGCAAAAATGGGGATCTTGATTTGATTGTTTCTCATTAAAATGATAATTGATTTACCAAAATAATATACCATAGTAGTTGATAGGCATTCCATTTTCCTATAATCAGACTTAGTTTTTAAGAAATGATCCTAATACACTAGAAAATGGGGGTTTCTTCAATTTTTTTTTGAGTTTTTATGGGAGAGAAGAAAGCTAATAAATTAATGAATTGTTCAAAGAAACAAAAAGAAATATAGAATGAAAAATTAATGAGGAAAAAGAAAGGCAAAAAATTTCGAAAAAAAAGAATGAGAGAAGATGAAAAAAGAAATATGCTTGTATGTGTATGGGATGGGATTGATAGAAACTTAAAAAACTATAAATTTCTTTTTTCTTCTGATTAAATTTCTTCTCTTTTTCCATTCGATAAAATAAATATCTTTTTTGGGATAATCAAATAAACAAACAATCAAACTAACAAAATATATAAGGAGACAATACCTTTTTGATTATTTTTAGATTTCTATTGTGCATATTTTTTATATACATTAAAAAATAAATTATCTGGGAAAAGATATATAAAGTAAATTTAATAAATTATTATCAAAAAGTAAAAAACAAAAAGCAAAACACATAACTCTTTAAAAATGACTTTCTCTGCCACCGACCTTACCACCCTCGAAAAGCACTTAGCTGCTCACACTTTCCTTTCTGGTACCGACAAGCCTGCCAAGATTGATGCCACCATCGTCAACGAATTGAAGGGTAATTAAAATTTTCAATTCTATGAACTTAAACCTCTTATTTTCATAAAACTCTCTCCATCTTTTACTCCTACCCTTTATACTTACAAATACCATTACATATTGTGGCTACAACCTACTTTAGAAATGTCTATGTTAGACTATAGCCCAATATTTATTTCAAATACTACTATTAATATTACTTGAACTCATATTAAACTATTCCTATTTCATAAATATAGAAAAGAAGGTTGTTCCCAACGCCGCCACTCACCCCAACGTTTATGCCTGGTACAGTTTCATCGGTTTGTTCACCCCTGAAGCTCAAAAGCTCTGGGCTGATGTTGCTCCCGTCCACGTCCCCGCTGCTGCTACCACTGCTGCCAAGCCCGCTCAAAAGGCTGTAAGAAAATCTACTTTTACTTAGCAATTTTAGTTAGATAACATAAATTTACCTTACCTCCAACAAAAATTTCTAGAGTTGGGCAAAAAAAAACTCTTTAGACTCAATAAATATGAGTAGAATAAAAGTTTTACAATCTAACTAAATAAACCAACATATAACTTCTTTATGAGCAAAAAATCTAAATATTTATATTATTAACAATAGGAAGATGTTGATCTTTTCGGTTCCGATGAAGAAGAAGATGCTGAAGCTGAAGCTTTAAGAGAAAAGAAGAGACTCGAAGCCGTCGCTGCCAAGGAAGCTAGAGATGGTAAGAAGAAGAAAGCTATTGCCAAGACCATCATCGTCTTCAACGTTAAGGTCTTCGAAGAAGAACAAGACTTGAACGCCTTGGCCAAGAGAATTTTCGCTGAAATCAACCCTGAAGGTTTGGTCTGGAATAAGGAACACAAGTTGGTCCCCATCGCCTTCGGTATGAAGATGCTCCAAATGGGTTGCGTCGTTGAAGATGATAAGGTCACCACTGATGATATCTTCGAAATTATCCAATCTTGGGAAGATGATGTCCAATCCGTCGATATTGAAACCATGCAAAAGCTTTGAGATCGATATAATATCAACATGAAAAAAAATAATAATAGATTCGTAGGGAAGAAGAATAGATTTGCTGATTGATTTAACATTCAAACAATTGATTCTTTGAACATGAATTGCGTTATTATTAAAATATATCTTAATATAATTTAAAATATTGTATTGTATTATTATTTGATAGATTTAATGTAATTGTTTTTATTATTTCATTAATCCATCATCCATCTACCCTCCTCCATTTCTCATCCATTTCACTTTCACCACTTATTTACTTACCTGCTAGCAAACTAACTACTCTTTTACATTATAATCCCACAAAAAACATGTTTACTTCATGCAAACAACCAATTACAATGAATATAATTTTTCTATTTTTTAGACTTTCGAATAACTATAATATCTTTGAGAGTAAAAATAAATCTTGAGTTATTTAAATTAAATCCATTTGAAAGCTAAAAATAAATGAAAATTAATTTTTTAACAATTTTATTCATTAATAAACAAACCCATTCGTTTTTATTTCAAGCAACAGAAAAAATTGGAATGAATTATTCTAATTCTGTTCAGGAAACAATGACAATTCTATTTTATTAAATTTTCAGTAAAAATATAATCAAATATCATTATTATTCACCAAAATGTAATCAATTAATACAATTTTTTTTTAATAAATAATATTTAATTATTATTAACTTTATTTATAATTAATTCCTTAGAAATCAATTAAATTTAAATTAATAGCTTTTCTACCAATCATAATATCTCACAATAAATATTTATGCCAAATTCTTTAAATTGTATCATTAAATAATAAACATTTCCAATTTTAGTAATAAAACTTAAAATTTCTCTTTAAATAATTATTTAAAATTATAAAAATTTAAATTGAATAAAATACTTGTACAATTTCAGTTATTACCAATATTTAAAATAGTAATTATTTTGATACAACTCTTAAACTTTAATTTTTAAGCATATTATTTCTAAATTCTATGAGTATCTCCATTCTTAAATTATAAAATGTATTTAATAAGCGAATAATTTTATTTAGTTCTATTTACAAATTTCTATCTTAAAGATTGTATTATGTCTTATATGTTTAACATTACTTGATGATATTTACAAAACTGAATAACTTATTTGAAGTATATCCACTAAATTCAAAGAGTCTTTTCATTCCTTTTTGAAATTTTAATCAAAAATTTAGTTAATATTTTTACTTTTTTTAAGAGTAATTACTTTAACATCTAATTTACTAAAAAATAATAGAATTCTAACTCATAAAATACAATTTATAATAACTTATAGTATTACAGTCAATTATTAAGAATGAAGGCTTCAAGTATAGATAAAGCATTTTAAAAAATGCCAAAAATAATTCATATTCCGCAAGTACCTTAAATGAATAATTTCATGGGATATAATTAATAACCAGTGCAAGGTTAGATGTATTAATATGGATAGATGTATCCTGGAGCATAAACTATGGGATATCCACAACAGCAGCAATATTATCAATAAATAAATCCACCAGAATATTCTCAACAGCCACTTTAATATTAGCAATAACTTAACTCAACATAACCTCTCGTTTAATAATAAGCAAATCAAAATTTTGCTTAGGAATATACAAAATATTATATTGAATATTGGAATAATTATTATGAATAACAGAAGAATGGGGTAGATCTAAATGCTTAAACTTCCAATTTAAAAGAATAGAGTATGAGTTCGATTAATGATAGATATATATCTGATAAAAAATAAAATTAAATAGATGATAGAATGGATAGTTTAAAAGAAAAAGGTATTTTAAAAATATTCTTTCTCATAGTATTAAAAATTAATTTCTTCAAATTTAAAAATAGAAATTGATTTATTAAGATCTTCAAGATCAAGAGGAGCTAGATCTTCATTAGAATCTAAGGATGAAATAAATTAAATAAGATAAGCCATAACTGAAGAAGCTAATGAAGCAAAGAGCGAGTTATCTGTTGATTCAGATATTCTTCGTGAGGAATATAGAAAAAAGCCCTTTCTTCCTGAAGAAGAAGATCTCATTCCTGTGAACTAATAATTTCTATTAGAATAATCAATGTAAAAGATTAAAAAATAAGAAATGTTATGAAATAAATTAATTATTTTTTTATTTGACTATTATGATAGAGATGAGGATGATTATGATAGATATGTTCCTGAATGCAAAGTAGACCCAAATTAAAAAGTGCTTGCATAAATCATATAATAAGAAAATATTGAAAAAGAAAAGTAAGAAAAGATTTAAAGAGAATTGGAAGAGAAATAAAGAGAAGAAGAGAGAAAGAAAGAATAAGAATTAAAGGAATAAATGGAGCATGAATAATTTTATGAAGATAACCCAGAAATATATCTAGAACATAGAAAATAGTAAAAAAAGGTATGAGAAATTAATCAAGTTATTTTCCTTAACCTTACCAATAATTATATTAAAATAGATTATATTCTAAACATTAAAACTGGAAATGGATATGCTTATTGAAAAAACTCAAAAAGTAGAGCAAGATCTTTTTGAAGCAGATAAAGGCTTAGCTTTGGTAAAAAAAGAAACAGAATCTAACAATTTGAAAAGAAAGAAAACTGAATTTTATTTAAGAGCTAAGCAATTATAAAGAGATATAGACAATATTATAGAGTAACTTAATTACTTACATTCTTGTTTTTAAAATTAATTATACATATTTAAAGTAATAATAAAGAAGAAGAGTTAGCAGAAGTAAACTTTTAGTTACTTAAGGGGTTACATGAGTCTATTATAGATGATTAACTTGAGAGAATGTATGAAAAAAATCAACTCCTGTTTTTATAGGTTAGTTAGGCACTACAAGATATAAATGGAGTTTAAAATAAATAAGGAACCTTTTAATAATATAATTATTATGAATCATTAAAGTAAAAGGCGAAAAAAGAAGTTGAAAATGAGAGAAAAGAAATGGAGAAAAAGAGAAAATTGTATGAGAATTTACTACCTCCACAAAAATCCTTAAGAAAAAATACAGTAAGCTATTCAAAGGATAGAAAAAGATCAAGTTCTAAAGGTAATTAGGCTTAAGATAAAAAGAAATCACCTTTGCATAAGAAAGTATGGTAGTGATGAGTGAGTCTTCAATACCCTTTTTAATAAATTGATAAAATTATTGTACATATTAAATTATTAAATACTTACTATTTACATACATACTTCTTTCTATCTATTTTTACTTCTTACTGATTCTCAAAACTGTTATCTTATTTATAATCATTTAATTGTTTTTCATTTAACTAAAACTTTAAAAAATTTTATTGTTACTATTTCTCTTTTTCAAAACCTTAGCTCAAGAAATTTTAATTTTAATATTTCAATAATTCATTTATTATTTTTTAATTAGCATTGTTAGCTTATCAATTTTTTTTATAATATTAAAAGAGGGTTAATAAAATATGTTTCTCATTATAGATTTATTTTAGAATGTTGTTGTTTAAAGTTAAAAATAAAGTGCTTGTAACTTTTTAGAAAAATAAAAGTTAGATAAAATATTTATTATTTTTTGGAAAATTAAATTTGGAGAAATTAAAAAGAAGAGAATCTATCAGAAATCATAAAAATTTGCATTAGATTTCACACTTAAAAAATAATTAATCATAGGATAAATTTAATTTTGCCATAAAATTAAATGAGGCTAATTAATGAGAGTAAAATTAATCCTTTGGTTAAGAATTTTTAAAAAAAATCATCAAAAATCCTAAAACAAAAGATAAGTGGAATTATATAAATTGGATGAAAATGACAGAAAGATAATCTTATAAATCTTTTTAAAAATATTTAGGAAAAAGATACTGAAAAATCAATAAAAAATGCAATTGTTAATTTGGAATTGCAGAAGAATTGTAAAAATGATTAGAGTGTAATAAAATATATCAAAATGCTTCAATTTATATTTTGTTCTGTCCTTGATCTTCAAAATTTGCTCTATTTTAATCGCTGAAGATCAATAATCACAATTTTGAGATGAATACTCTATTAATTGGTTAATAGTCTTTCAAATAAAAGAAATTATAAAAAATTTTAGGAAAGAATCTTGAAGTAACTTTTCAATTTTTAGAATAAGATCAGCAAAATATTTAAGAAAGAAACAACAAAATTAGACAAATAATTTAGTAAACAAATATGTCCATAGATAAAATAATATTTCCTCATCCGAAACCTCAGTACACAGAATAAGATATACCTAATAAAGATGAATAAACTTCCATCTAATTTATAGATTCTCCATCTGTTAAAAACTAAAGTAATAGTTTCTTATTCTCATTACTAATTATTATATTTTGAGCTAAAGAGGAGTTAAAGAGTTAAATTAGAAGCAATTATACGTATTTATCTAAATAATGAAATAAAATTTATGAAATTAATTCTACTATTTCTTGAAGAATTATCTAATATTTAAATGAGTTTAATCATAACTATGGAGATAAAAATATATTCCTACTATTAAAAACTTTAGCCAAATAATAAATTAATTATTTTTATTTAAAAACAGATGAAATCAATAAAGTCCCTATCATGGTGATGACTTACAAACTTTACGATGAATCTTATGATGTATATATCTTATTTTTTCATGGAAATGCTGAGGATTTAGGTACATCTATCCATTTTTTAAAGCTATTAAGAGAGAGTTTAAAAGCTAATGTGATAGCTGTTGAATATCCTAGTTATGGAATTTACAAGAAAAAAATATCATCTGAATAGATTAAAGCTGATGCATTAAGAGTGTATGACTCTTTAGTAGAAATGGGCATACATTAATCAAAAATTCTTGTATTTGGTCGTTCGATCGGTACTGGCCCTACCTGTGAAATTGGAGCAAAGAGAAAGCCAGCTGCTATAATTCTATTAAGTGCATTTACTTCTATAAAAAAACTTTCAGGAGAAATAGCATTCTCTCTGGTCAGCTACTTTATTAAGGAGAGGTTTAACAATATTGAAAATGTAACAAAATTCTCATCACCATGCTTATTAATTCATGGATAGGCAGATAATTTAATTAAATTTGAGCATTCAAAGTAACTTTAAAAGGCCTTAGAAACAAACTAAAAAGTAGTTATTTCTGTCTACCCTGAGAATATGACTCATAACCAATTTAAATTCAGAAAAGACATAATGAAACCAATTGAAACATTCTTAAAAAAAATATAATTTTAACAAGTGAAGATTTTGATAACATAATTACCAAAGCTGATATAAAATTCTATAAGAAGGATAACATAGATAGGCGATTCTGAGCTTGGTATGTGTGGAAATAAATAAAATATAAATTAAGGATAAGAAAATTAGAATATAAAATTGAATCAATAAACTCTTATAGATCAAGAAATGAGATAAGAAAATAATAATAATTAAAGTGAAAATATATCAAACCGAAAAGCTGATATTTATTATAGGTAAGTATAGAATGCTAGTGCCTGTTTAGATAAAAATGTTTAACCAACTCTAAAATCTACAAATCTTTAAAGATTAATTGAACAATCATATATATAATAAGACAAAGATTCAATACAATAAATTAAACCATTTGAAGCAAATGATGTAATCTTAAATACAGAAGAAACAAAAGCATAATTACAGCCCTCTAGTCTCTTTAATGAGATGAAGAAAAGTAGTGAACAAAGAAAATAAACATGTGAGGAATTTAAATAGAATAAATAAGATATAAGCTCTGGAGAAGATGATTAAGATGAACACGATGATGATGATAGTGAAGACGAAGAAAACTAAAACAATTTTATATTTGAGCAAACAGAAGGCAATGGTGAAAAAAATAATGAAGTAGATGATGATTATTATTACATCGATAATTAAGAAAATTAAGATAAAAATATAGAGTAAATCGATAATAATAAAAGCTAGAAATAACAACCAATTATAAATAATAATGATGATAATAATATTAATATTATCCAATAAGAAAATGAAGAGTGATAATAAGTAGGAATTTACAATTAAATAAGAATTAAAAAGTAAAATATTAAAGTTAGCAATAAAACAAACAAACATACAAACAAAATAGTACTAAAATCATATTAAATTTCATTTATTTTAAAAATAATATTTCTAAATAAATTAATTAACTCCTTAACAAAATATATTTTTTAAATTGCATCTAATTTCTGTTCTCTATCAATCAATCAGTATTCCTTTTTGATAAAATCTTCAATTATTAGTTTCTTTGTTTATTTGTTTATTCTATAATTTATCTATCTATCAACCTCCCTCACTTTTACTCTAAATTTTGATTTTAATTCTAAAAATAAATTTATTGGTAATGTAGACAATAAGGATTTATGTTACACTCCATCAAAATTCGATTAAAAAATAAAAATAGACAAATCAAAAAAATCAAAAGAGATAAAATTAACAAGTTAATTATTAACTTCTCTTTGATTTAAATAATTTATTTATTATCTATTAATTAATATTCTATGCAATAGTATTCTCTCGTTGGCTTCTTTATATTAGAAATAATAATGTATTTTCAAGATTATTTTTCTTTTCACTAACTCAAAGATATCTCTTAGAGTATTCATACTATTTAAAAAATCCCCTATAAATTTCACTTAAAAAAGAAAGCACAAGTTATCCCTTATTAGAGGTAAATTTAACTTATCTGTAAAGTACATTTTTAGATTTATATCAAGATCTTACTTACTTACTTGGAAGATAGAGATGAAATTATAAGATTTATAAATTTGATAAACAAAAATTTTTTTGAGAGATATTTAGAAGAAATTATTGAAAATCACATTGCGTATAACTAGTTAATAAAAGAAATTATTTGTGTAGGATAGCCTCATACCACGCAATTTAAATTTATATGCTTTTTGGTTATATTTGATTTATTGACTTTCTATCCTCAATAAAATCTATCTAAATTTAAAAACGATTTACAAAAAATTTATTGGAAGCAAGTTACAAGTAATAAATACCCTTAAATTTAATATTAAAATATTTGATTTTGGAATTATCTTGGGAGATTACATCTACGTAATTTACATCATTTAGAACCCTAATTGTTTACAGTTATAATAATGAAAGTAAATAAATTATTCTTAACTAAGTCAAGCAATTGTATATTTACAAACAAACATACAATCAAAAAAATTATTTATAAAAGCTTTATCATTTGCATTTGTTAATACCGATCAAAATAAAAGAATTAATG
Source organism: Tetrahymena borealis (assembly GCA_000260095.1). NCBI lineage: Eukaryota > Ciliophora > Oligohymenophorea > Hymenostomatida > Tetrahymenidae > Tetrahymena > Tetrahymena borealis. The sequence continues at coordinate 118,052 of JH651247.1, read as the reverse complement.
ATTAAAAAGATATGGCTTAATAAGATAAAGCTAGTTAGTTAGTCATTCTTATAAATTTGTAAAAAAAGTATTGTAGGGATGTATCTATTTTTTTAATCTGTCTTTAAATAGAGAAGAAACTAATAATGGAGATGAATCTTTTTCAAATGAAAGTTACTTAATCTATTTATTTTGTTAGATTGGATGATATAATGATTTAGGTTAATAAGTTTCAATGATTGCATTACGAAGATGAAATTGCATATAATTGATTGATGATGAGAATGAATGCATGCTTGCATGACTAACTAAATCTTTGTATAATTTATTTATTAATATATAGCTCTTCTATTTAGCATGCATACATGCACTCACTCACTCACTTTCCTTATTTTGCAATCAAATAACAAACCAAAAAAAGATTAAAAAATAAAGAATTTAGTTTTACGCTGAAAAGTTTGGTTAAATGATTGGAAAAGATTTTTTTTTGAAAGGAATCTTAAACGAAGAAAAAATAAAGGTAAACAAAAAAACCTAAAAAATATAAAAGTGCAAAATAATTCACTGATATATATACAAAATAGAGACCATTCTTTTCATTTCTTGATTTTTTTTTTTCGTGAGAAGTGATAATTGAGTGACTAAGTACCATAACAGTAAGGAAAGAGAGCAGTTAGATCATTAAAAACAGAAAGAACAACCCTAAAATTATAAAAAAGGAGATTTGGTTGATTAGATGTACAATCGATCAAAATTTTTATCAAGACTGGGAATCTAAGCCCCAGAAGCAATACAGAAATAGATTGATGAATAGCAAAAGTAGCTAACTCAATAATAGCAGGAAAAGGAAGACTAGTAAAAGCAATTATTAAAGGATAGTACAAACACAAATGGGGTTTCTCGAATCGAGGAATAAAAGGACTAATCAAAAACAATTAATTCATCAACTCAAGGGGAATCTTTCTCTTCACAAAAGGGAAAGTTAGATTCCGAATCTCTTTCTCCCTACTAGCGATAATACCTCCCCTTTGATGAGGAGATTTCAAAATATTTGGACAACCCTGTCATCCTTGCAGATGAAAAAGAAGAAAGTACAGCTGATGATGACGATGATGATCGTGTTAATGATTTACAAAATGTGCCTACACACGCTCCTAGCATGAAAAAACCACGTCTCTAGCTCTAATAAAGTTTTGTGAATAAAGACGGAGATTTCCTAATAAACTACTACATAGAAGAAGACAACTAGAAAATTAGAAATAAATATATTAATAAACTCATCTCCAATAAAATCCTAAGATAGGAGCCTTCCAAAAAGCATCAAACAAGTATAACGATTTATTCTCATTTTAGTTTAATTTTGTGTTATTTGTCCTTTTGAGCAAAGAACTAGTGATCAACTAATTCCTTATAAAGTCCAAAAAAGTAACAGGGATAGACACTTATAGAAATGAATAATAATATTATTAGATTTAAGAAATTAATGATGGAAATTTCATCAAGTACTTTTTGTGGAATGTTTAAAAGGAATTCAAATTGATCAGATCAACTATTTATCAGTATTTGGGAAATGAATTTGGGATTAAATTATTTGTTTTAACTATAATAGTGATTATCTTTGATTGGGACGATACTCTTTTCTGTACTAGCCAACTTCATGCTTAGCGCTTTGAAAATATTACTTCAGAACAATAAAAGAACTTATTTAATCTAGATAAATCAGCAGTAAGCTTTTATAAATATTATTATATCATTTCTCATTAGCTAATTTCAGTATCTGTAGCAGTACCAACATAAGAGTTAATTATTTAGGAAGAGTTTACTTACATTTATAAGTCAAGTTTATCAAATCGAATACAAACAAGCACACATATAAATTTAGTTATCTATCTCAAATAGCAGATTGACTTAGTTATCATTCTGTCTATTACTATTTCACTTCTGATCTCCACTATAACTCTATTCTACTAGAAATTAAATTTATGCTGAAAATTAATGAGAAAATAGAATATTTAAATTACTTATACTATATCTTATCATTGCCTTTATAAATTTTAGAGTTAAGTTTTAAAAGAAGCAGCTAATTATGGAGAAACTTATATTATTACAAATGCAGCTTAAGGTTGGGTAGAATACAGTAGCAAGAATTTTATGCCTACTGTTTATAGAGTTTTGGATGAATTAAAAATTAAGGTTATTTCTGCTCGTTCTTTATATGAAAGCCAATATCCCAACTAGTGTCACTAATGGAAAGTCGAAGCCTTTAAAGATATCAAAAAGCACTTTGACAAATAGGTAAACTTATTAAATACTTCTTTTGGATCATCAAATTTTTAGTTAGTTTCAAGAATAAATATGGGAGAATGGATTTTTTGCAAGGTTTAATTGTCATTCTTTTCAAAACTTGATGCATAGGAAATATTCAATATACAGATTGTAAGATTTATAGATTTTCAGTAAGGCAAATAACAGTTATAGGAGGAATAAATACTAGAAAAGAAGATTTAGAAATATTAAAAATATTTAAGAGAGTTATTAATATTATTAGTTAGATCTTAACAGCGTTATAAATAAAAGAGGAAGGAAGGAAAATATAGATATTAATGCGAGTAACTAGTAATTAATTCAAAGATGATACTACGCAATGGCAGTGGCCGCTTGAGATATTCAAGTTGGGATAGAAATTTAGGATATAAAAGGAAATGAAATTTTATTTAAAAGAGATTAACAATGATGATTAATTTATTGATTGATTGATTAATTAGATAGATTAACAAACAATTTTTTTGCCTAATGTGCTGAAGGGATTTTGAGGAGAGAAGCGAAAAAAGGAAATTATTGTGAAATAAAGAAGAAAATAAATAAATAAAGAAAAAGAATAATTGGCTTATTGATAGATTGATTGATTGATTGTGGATGCATTTGATAAATTAGATTGATCGATTGAAGATTGTTTTATTAATTTCTTTTGTTTTGATTGATTTTTAATGAAAATAATTAATGATACTAATCTTATCTCGCTTTAATTTTAATAAAAGAATTTTCATTCTTTGCTCTAATATCTTTTTGATTATTATTAACCTCTTTAATTCCTCTCCTATCAGTCATAAAAAAAAATATCCTTACTCTAAATCGATTTTCATAGCATTCTTAACTTTTCCTCCTATTTCTACTGTTCGGGGTTCATTTATCAAATCAATAAATTCCCTCCTCCTTCCTACTTACTAAAAAGCATAATCCACCTATAGTTTCATGCTTCATTTATTTTCCTTAAAAAATATCTATTAAGTATTTATCTTTTGCTTTTTATCAAGCTAATTGTCCATTCAAAAAATGGTGTAATATTCTCTCAAAAATTGATAAAAGAATTAAGAAAAGTTTAATATCTTGGGTTATTTTTTACTTTGCCTTAATTGTCAGAATTATTTTGGCAATAAAAAATTGTTTAATAAAAATGAAGAGAATCAATTCCATACTATTTTAGTAATTTTTAAACTAACTAAATAACCGATGAACCTTAAACATTTATTTTTATCCTAACTACGTTAATTATTTATATCTAATTTTAACATAAATTAACTTTTAGATTATCACAAATTTAATCTGTCTTGGCGATTCTCACATTGAAATTGAAGCAGCCCACATTTTAGCTAAAGAATTCGATTAAAGCTTTATTAAAACTGTAAAATTCAAAGAATAGCCTAGAATTGAAGAATTAATCAAGCAATAGGACCTTGTCAGAGATAAATTAGAATAAATATATACAAATTTCAAAAACCTGACTATTCGTTTAGAGAAGTAAATTAATTTTCATTTAGAAATAAATCTATATTTGCCTATTTAAAATTAGAATTAATTATTTAATTTTTAATAATTTATTTTATTTTAAACAGAAAGCAAACTCCTAAAGAAGCTGCTAAGAAATGAATAAATATTAATATCCAGAAAAACTGACACATACAAAGGATCTTCTTCTTTTTCCTCTTAACTACTTAAGAATCCTTTAATAATAATTATCAAATTTTATTTAATAGTAAATGTGAAGTATTTTCGAAAAGTTAATTAAAGGAGTCTTCTTTAATAAAATAATAATTCAAATAGTAAACAATCCTTGATTAAATTAGTAACATGTCGAAAGAAGAGCCCCCACATTATCAATAAAAATTATTAGTATCAAATAAAAATTAAACTTGAGTAATGAGCTAAGCTCTTAATCCATTATTAATGGGAAAGGCATTGAATAAAAGAATTCTTATTTAAAATGAAGAGGATACTTAAGCTGAATTAATAAATAAGTAAATAAATATTTATATCAAAATGATAATCTTATCTATAATAATAATAAAGTATAAATATAATTAATAATAGTAATAACAAATAAATAAGTAAATACATACATAAAATAAAATATCTCATTTCAAATAATAATCATATAAGCATAGATAGAACTGCTTTTAATTATTAAAAACTATTTATTATATTTAAGATTGAGAAAATACTTACTTTAAACCATAGTGTTTTATCAGTTAGATTAGAAAGTTTTAACAGCTAAAGATTCTATAAAATACTAACCAATTATATTGCAGTACTATGCTTGCATCTATAGCTGTTCTTCTTCTTTATGCTTGCAATACTATCTATTCTCACCTTAGGAAAAGTAGAAATTTAAATCTTCTATAGAATTTTATTAAATTTTAAAAAAAATAAAATAAAGTATAAATATAATAAATACATCAATTCTCTATGAATTTATCAATCAATCAATCAACAAATTTTACCTTCCAGCCTATAATCTATATTTATTATCTTAAAAAATAAATAAATTAAAGATATTCTAAAATTATTTCCATAATTTATTTATAACACTTTCCATTTTATTATCTCAAACAGTAACTATTACTTTTTATCATCATAATCTACTCCTCATTTGCCATCTTCTTTATATCTGATAAAATCATTTAATTTAAATTAACTTTTTAATTGAATCCAGTTATAATTTAATAGAATTTTAGTAATCTTTTCATTTAAATAAAAGAAAATGCTAAATTTATAGTGCAAATACTTATACTTCTAAATTAACTGTAATATTAAGTAATAATATATTAATTTTAACATTATTAAATTAAATAACAAACACAAATAATAATACTGTAAAAATTTATTATGTTTAAAATTTGAAAATGATAAAATATTAAATTAAACAAACATATTCTATTCACCTGACAAATAATATTATAAATAAATAAACATTATAAAAAGGGTGGGTGGCACTATATTTTATTTACCCAAAAAATAACATGTTAAAATATAATATAGGTAGTAATATTTATAGTTGTAATTGTATAAATAAATTTTTTTAAAAATTGAATAAATATGATGTAATCTTTTAAATTTTTATCAGATTCATTACTAAAAATCTTCTTTTATAAATATCATTTACTACTACAATTTTTAAAATTTAATTAGAGTTTTTAAATAATATTAATTACGGTAAATAAAATGATAAAATAAATTAATGTTTTTGATTCCAATAAATGAGTAATACATATAATTATATAGAGTTATGCAAGTAATAAAATAATGATACAAAATGTGAATTAGTAATTATTAAATTTTAATTTAACTTTAGACAGAAATTTTTAGGAAAATGTAATATAATTAGGATAATAATGTTGCAATTAGCAGCTGCAAATTTTAAATTGCTAGGGAAAAAGGAATTTGTTGTAAGGCAAGTAAAAGTGAGGTAATAGGGATATAGTTAAGGAAGCAGAAATATTAAATTAAAATTTATATTTCTCAATATATTACAAAATTGTTTAAAGTATGGTTGGTTAAATTTATTCATTCTAAATGAAAGAATTAAATTGTAAGTGAGTATAATTAGAAGTATATAGATGAGTAATCAATTCAATCAATCAATAGAAAATACTTAAGTGAGTTATAGTAGGATAGGGTATAGTCAAAGAGATTCTCCAAAACATCTAGTACTAAGCAAACACATTAGGATTATAGAGATGGAAAAGGGCCGAATGTTAAACTGATATTTGCCTATGGTTGGTTTCTTTCATGTTAATACTCTCATGAACAATATCTATTCTACTTATACTAGAGAACATTAACTAATTTAAAGAAAATAATTAATTTAATTTTCACTTTGTCAAACAACTATTAGTTTAAATGTAAGTTGATTCAAAATTAATAAAGTGTAACCAGAATTCTCTAGACTTATTAGGTTAGTACCTTTAAAAAAATGTGGGAAGGAGAGATTCCAAAAGGAAATAAATAAATAAATAATCCAGCTCAGAAAAGTATAAATAAAAAATATAAAATTCTATCAAGAAAAAATATCTTACATCAAGCATCCTTTATTTTGGAAGAGTTTACTGATCTTTAATTTCAATCACACAGGATGGACTCTATAATTTTATATCAATAAAAGTTGTAATTTGGTTAATAAAAATTATTAGGAAGTGCTAAATCGGAAATAGGATTTATAAAGTCTCTATATTTTATGATGATGATAGGAATAATATAAATCTATAATATAAGCAGGTAAGTAAGTAAGGTAGGTAAGTAGGAATCTACGGTGAAGAAAAATCGAAATATAATTAATAAATAATTTACAAGTTTGGTGGAAATCTATGGATATTTGCTGTTGAAGGAATTTATAAATTCTAAAATGCATTCATATGCCTTTTTTGAACAATACAAAAAGGAAGATTAATTAAATATCAAAAAGGAAAAATTTTGAAAAATTAATGAGGGCATAAAATTTAATTCCTAGCTAGCTATCTCTCAGCTCCAAAAATTATCAATCAAGACTACTTGTTAATAAAAATTTAAATTAAGAGTTTGGATTATTTTGGAAATTAGCTCAGCTCAAAAATTTATTAAAATTTTGAAATGCTCCATATGAATTTTTCTTGATTTTTCTAAGACATGAAATTACTTTTTAGTATTCTAAACCTTTCTCTTATTCGAGTTAGTATGGCTCTTAAATGCCTATGTTTTGAGTTGATGGATTTGGGAATTGAGATGCGTTTTACTATAATAAGTTATTAGAATTGCTATTATAAGATGATGTTGATCCATTTTCATAATCCTACATAATTTGTAAATTTCTCCAAAGTTGTTGATTTTCTAAATTTTAATTTGAGTAATTTCCAATGTTATTGCTCTATTTTTATTTCTTGCTTGTTGTGTGGATGTTCATATCATTCATTTATTAATCCAGCTCATTTAGTTATTGTAATTCATCTTATCCTTATCTTTCTATAGTCCTTCCTTTCTTTTAAGAATTCATAGATGTTAAATCATACTCTTCTTCATCATATTAAATTTTGCTATTTGATGAGCTATTTTAGGCCCCGATTTGCTTCTTCTGCACTGATTTACAAGCTGTCTACTAGTATTCGAAGGAGTTTTATTACATTTACCTATCCTCCTTTTCGTACGAGTTGTCATTCTCACAGCTGAATACTATATTTCGGTGGCGATTTGAAGGATCTTATTTAGGAGAGAATTCAAGTAGCATCATTCTTTTTGAATTTGAAGTCAACTGCCCGTTTTTCTAGTATTTAAAAGAGATTGAGTATATTAAAGCATAAATATAATAGAAATTTGAAATAAATATAAATAATTAAGAATTATATACAGGAGAATCAAATTCATTTGTGGCAATTGAAGAATTAGCATTAAACTATCCGTTTAGATTTTCTTGCAGTTAATAGCGGTTCCTTTATGGAGTTTGCAATTGTGTAGGGTCACTCAAAAAATCCATTATTAAAGCTAATATTGAGAGAGAAGGAATATATATGAATTTAGTTATTAATGAATATGTTTACAAATCTTTTAATAAGTAAATTATTTGATGAAAAGTGGGAGGAGAAGATATTTTATTTATTGATACAATCTATCTATATTCAATCAATCAAGCTTATAAATATATTGCTTTATCAATGGATTGAAGAAATCTTTGTTATTGTGGGTAATTAAATTTAGGTAGTTCTCTTTCAATCAATATTTCAAATAGTGGCTCAACCAACCTCAAGTTGATGATGGGAGAAAGTATAAAAAGGTAATGAGAAAATAATAGAATTGATTAAGTATGAATTTATCTAATGGAATATTAGACTTAGTTTAATTAAATGATTGGTATATTATTATTTTAGTAAATTAGATTTATGACGATAATTAAAGGGTGATGATACTCTCAATCGCTTTGTTGTTTATTATTGATATACCTTTCTTTCTTTTTTGTTTTCAAATTTTTTAGATTTATAATTATTATTTTTAACAAAGGAATGAATTAATAGGATTTTTCGAAATCAATCGAGATCCTAACTAGTAATAATAGATATTTATGATATATAAAGTGATTACTGTCTTTCTAAATCTTCCAGAAAGATAAAATAAATCAAAATTAATGAATTATTATTTTTTATTATTACTCTATCCACCCACTCATTCATCCCTTCTCCAATTCTATTTATAATTCCAAATTAAATAGATTTACTAATCAAATAAACATGGCCACTAATTGTCATTCCAAGTATCAATTCTAGCTTGATTTGTATCAAAGAAATTTTCTTTCTTTTTTTGTTAAGATTTTATTTGGTGTATATATGGTCATCTAAACTTCTTTTAATGATTTAATAACTTTCAATCTATTTAATTTAATAATTAATCTGCCTTGAATTTTGGGGGATCCAAAATAAAAGAAATTAAAGATTCACCAAAAGATTTTCTTTATTTTGTAATTAAGCTGTAATGTTTGATGAAGGATAAAATAATAGGATTACTCAACACCTTTAGTGGAATATTAATTTATCTTAGATTCAAGTTTTAATTTTCTACACCATCTATTGTTGATAAGTGGTAATAAATAAAGAAGATATTTTTTCAATTCCTTTTGAATTATTGAATTTTTTATTTAATTCAATAAAAAATTCAATTAAATTCTTTAATTTAATTAATTTTGAGAGGATATATGAAGTAGGGATTGTAATAAAAGTAATAAGAATTTATAATATTTATTTAATAATAAATCATCTAATTTGTTTATAAGTAAGTCTTGAGTTTGTTGTGCATTTTAATTTTTAAATATTTTGAATTTAATTTTTAATTTAATTAAAGCCATACATTTCTTTTGCAATTTATTTTCTTACTCTTTGTAATCAATCTCTTAAATTCAAAAAAGTATCCTTTCGAATATCAAGAGCAAGCTTTGAGTTTTTTTAATAATACACAATAAAAAAGAATAAGCTGAAAAACTTTGCTAGTCTTCAATTAATTTGAAATTGTTTAAAAATAATATTGCCAGAAATTGCTTCATTATACAAAATCAATTTAAAAGAAAAAACATTCAAAATCTCTCGCTATAAAAATTTTATTACAAATTAAAAAGAAATCTAATAATAATCCAACATAAAACATGAAAAATTAAGAATATCTAAGACCTTTTGAGGAATGAAAGTAATCATTCCCAATCAAGAAACAGGATGTAATTATAAAAAAATAATAATTATACATAGAACCTAAAGAAATAATATGAAAGCATGACTATTTGCTTAAAGTATTCTTAATACTTTTTCATAATAATAAGCTAAAAGATCTATCTTGAAATTGAACTAGAGCAGCAACAAAGACACAAACAAATAATACAGAAAGGAATAAAAATCTAATCTGCTTCCTAAAGTATGTATAACTTCCATCAAAGGATTTTCTCGCTTTTGATATTCTCTCTCTATTATTGAATAGCAATATAATGAAGGTTCTAATTCTCATAATATTATAAGATACTTTCAGAAAGTTTTAAACAAGTTTTTATAATCCCTAATAATAAGTTAAATCCTTAAAACACTGAGAATATTTATAAATAGATATTATTAGAATCATTCATTGTTTGCAATACTTTTATATTTAAAAGTATTTCAGAAGAAGCAGCAAATAAAAAATGTTTAAGATTCAAAAGTAAAGAAATTAAAAATCAAAAATTAGCAAAGAAAATAAGAGAAAGAAAGAAATAAATAAATTAGAACAATTAGAATCAATAATAGAGAATGCTTGAATTGATTAAGCTTGAGAAAATTTTGATGATGGAAGGAAATAATTAAGAAATAATTAAAAAATATTTAAAAAGAATGTAATGAAGAAAAATACATTTTGCATGCATGTTTAAAAAAGAATGATTTGAAAGAATTAAAAAGAATTCAATTTCATTATATTTTGTCAAATGAAAGAAATAATATAAATCACATTAAAAAGAAGAAAGAAAGAATGAGCAAAAGTTTAAATAACATTAAATAAAAAATATAAAAAATAATTCAAAAAAGTAGAATAGAGATTGGGAAGGGAGGGGATGTATGTCAAAAAATAAGGGAGGGGGGAATGAAGAAAGGAAGAAAGAAAAAATAAATTAAATTTAAATTTTGAATTCAAAATGATGAAAAAACTAGGTGGGGAGGAAAAAAATTAATGATTATAATGATGATTTTCCTTTAATTAGAATGAGAGATATTAACTTTTCCTTTTTGATTTTGAAAAATTAAAAAAAGAGTAGGAGCGGGGAGAAGATTGGAGAAAAAGATGTTTAATTTATTATTTAGATAAATTGAATGAAAGTAAAAACAGAAATATAGTTAGAACATTAATATTGATATAGGTAATATCATAAAAGACAAGAGAAGAGAAGAAATAAATAATTGTGGTATCAAAAAAGCAAAGAAATAATTAAAGAGAAGCAAAGGATTATTAAAAAATATCATCATTCATCAAAGAGTAAAATCAAAACAAAAGAATTTGGAAAGAAATAAAAAGCAACAAAACAATCAATCCTAAAAGAAAAGAGAGAAGCTAACAGTTACTGCAAAATCGATATAACTTTTAAGATTGTCAATAATAGAAAAATGAAGAAAACGGAGCAACATATCCGTAATTTGTTAGAGAAAACCATTGATTTGGATGAATTGGAGGTCGAAATCAATAAGTTGAAGCCTCGCTTTTCTCAATTTGATGAAGATTTAGTATAGTAGCTATAATAAAAGTACAATGATGGTAGAGAAATCCAACAAAGTTGTAGAGTAATTATCTAAAGCGCTCTTGAAAATGAATTTACAGAAGAAGGTATCAAAACTATCGAAGTCTTCATTAAGGACGCTAAGAAGTTAAATTTGGATTTACCTGAATTTCACCGTCTTGAAACTGTTAAGTACATTCCTAAGTGGGTTAATCGCATACACTCTATAGTTTGCGATAATTATAGTGGGAAAAAATCTGCTTCAAAAGAAACAAACACTTAATCACAATAGAATTCATAAGGAGGATCAGGAGCTAAGAAGGAACCCAAGATTAAAAAATTGAAACCCTTACGCACTCTAAGATAAGAAGTAATGAAGGGATTAGATGTCTTGGAACCCTCCAAGATGGCAGCTTAGATGAAACAAGACCTTGCTGAAACACTCACTAAAAATGTTCCTTAAGTTTTGGATGAAGAATTGAATAAGCTCTTACAAAAGGTCTAGCTCATTTTGTGGAATAAGGATGCTTATGATTTACTAGTAAAGGAATCCATAGCTTTAACAGATTTAATTTTATTAAAAGATAATCCTGCTAAAAATGAGCATAATTTTAGATACTTAAAGTTTAAATAAATAACATACCACAACCAAATCTCTGAATTGTAAATTCTATCTCATTTTATTTATTTATTTTATGTTTATCATCACATCCTTTCTGAAATCACTTCTCGTGCATAACATGAGTAGATTTAAAGTATGAAAGATAATATAACAATTGAAATGAAAAGAGTTAATTCAATTAAAATTGATTTTCTTTTATTCTAGATTTTGGTTAATTATTAAGATTTAGATAGGTTTTATTAATTTAAAGATTTAAACAAATATCCAATAAAAACCACAAACAAATCTCTACTTAAATTTACTAAGTCTATTAACAGCACACTTTAATATTTTATATTTTATAAATCATAATAGAATTAAATAAGCTGAAGCATGGATGAGCAAAGCTAGCCAAATTGAATAGAAGTTCCCCTTAGAAGAAATCAATTCTGATAGAAACAAATTCGAATAATTTAAAAAAGCTTTAGAAGGACTTAAAAAGGGAATGAATAATACCAAAATAGAAAAGATCACGGAAGTCAAAGAAAAATTCAATTTCATACAACAATAATAGTTATAGATTGAATGGGCTCTCGACTGTGGTGAGTATTTGAGAAATGATAGTGAAAGAAAGAAACTCGAAGACTTAGAAAATTATTACAGAAGAGCTGAAAGTTGCAAAGTTTCAAAGCAATGGTCCACTTTTTCAGCTCTTGAAACCCTTTATACCTAAGTCAAGGAATTAGTTGTTAAATCCAAGAAACTTACTGGTAATAAATAGGAAGAAAAGATGGATATTGAAAAAGATAATGATTCATTAGAAATTATGGATTACGAAAAGAAATAAAAAGAGTTGAGTAGTAAAGTTACTTTAGACGAATTAGACTAATTACTTTAAAGAATGAAAGACTTAAATGACAGAGTTGACTTTGATAGCCAAGTTGAATTCTTAGAATAATCAAAGAAAAACTAAGAAAAATACATTTAAATGATCACAAGATGCTACAATGCACACTGGAGTTAAATGGAAAACTTTTAAGATACTCCCTCTGAAGATTTATTAGAAATTAGAAACTAAATTAACAGCATTGCTAAATTAGAATCAACTATCTTAGTAGCTCTTCCAAAGTTTGATTCTTACTTCCTTAAACTCTTCTGGAGCATCGATTGTGCTTTCTTTTAAAGCTCTAGTACTTCTATCAAGGTAAATTTAAATTTGATTAAGAAAATTATAATTTTAACATTTAATTTATTATAAAATTTAAGATGAAAAGAGATTTGGAATAGTGCAAAAAGTTAGTAAATGCTTCTAGTGTTATTAGGGATATCGAAAACAGTAAACTGTATAAAAAGTTGAATGAATAATTAAATGTATTTTTGAAGTGCAAAGATGCTGTTGATTTGTTGAAAAAAGATGCAAAGAAGAAAAAGAGTGAAGAGAGAGAATAGTTTATTAACATGAAATAATTCAGTGAGCTAGAAAATGCCTTAAGAACACTCACTATAGAAGAAAGCAAGTCATCCTTCAAGGAAATTTAAAAAATGAAGAGAAAACTTGAATAAATAATTGCCGAATATGAAGAAGCAGTTAAAAAGAATGAAAAATAACCTCTTAAATTCTGGAAAGAATTACTTGATTAATTCCACTCTAGTAAAATCCCTGTCAAATGTGATGAAGAATTCTTGCTTGAAGTTTTAATAAAAGATGCTGAAGAAATGGAAACTGAATTAAAGGCTGCTAAGAAATCAACTGGAAGTGCTAGTAAAAAAGGAAGCTCAGCTTAATAATAATTGAGTCCTGAAATTATCGAATTATTAGAAAGATATAGACTCTAATAAGTTAAGCTCCCTGAAGCTGAAAAACTTCTTGAAAAATGGAAAATTAAAGAAGACTCACTTTCTATCATCGAGAAAAAGGTATTAATTTATATAGCATTTTTTTATTAAAATTTATTTTCATAAATAAACATAAATTTAATGTATTCTTATTGTAAATAAATTAGGTTTATGGAAGCAATGAACTTTCTTAAGAAGAAATTAGAGATTTAAAAACTCAAATAAATAATCTTAAATCTCAATTTTCAGGTGAACGTATGGTCAAACTCGATTAAGAAATATACCTAAAGAGAATCATGCTTCTTAAAGAGTATTGGGATAAAAATAAAGAAATAGAAGTTTCATTTGAAGAAATGAAAGAAACTTTGAAAAGTACCATAGCCAAATTTGAAGGTCGCACTGAAACTCGTTTCCAACAAGCAATCTAATTTATAAAAGGATCGATTGAGAAATGTGAAGACAGAATTAAATAAATTGAAGAAATTTCCAACCCCAAAGAACTTGAAACTTGCTTAAAGCATACCTTCAGCCCTACTTTGAAGAGCTTAAAATTTGTTGGATATATTGATATGACTCAATAAATTGTTGATAAATTAGCTAGACTTAAGCTAGAAATTGAAAAGCAAAAATAGAAGGAATCTGATAAAAAATAAAAGGAAAAGCAAATTGCTAAAGAACGTTAAGAAAAAATGGAAGAAGAACGTAAATAGAAACTCCAAAGTGATTCTAAAAAGAAAGAAGATATTAAGAAACGTGACATTGACGAGAAATCAAAAGATAAACTTTAAAAAGAAAGAAAGCATACTGCTTAAATGAAATAAAACATGATTAGTGATATTTCTAAGGCTATCAATGAAACATGGAAAAATTTAACTCTCCAAGACTGTCTTCAATATGGTACTACTTTAGTTGAACGTTTATTCACTGAGAACTCCAGCTAAATCTCAAACACTCTCGACTCAGTTGTTGCTTTTGCTAAATTATTCCTAGAATTGAAGAAGCTTCCTAATATCTGTGCTCAAGTGAGAAAGATGAAATTCGATTTTAATGAATTAAATCGCCTTTTGAAGCTCTCACTAAACTCCAAGAAGGTAGGAGCTAAGAATACTTTAGAAAAGGAAGAAAAGATTATTGAAATTAATACCAATATAGCCAAAAAGGAAAAAGATCTTATTTTAGATGTCAAATTCAAGAAGAAAGAAATCCCTGGAGAAACTAACTAAATTGAAGGATCTGTACCCTCAAAGAAGTTAAAATCCGATTCAATAGCTTTGAGCCTCCTATTTAATGATTCAGTTGATGCTTATACCAAGGATAAGCAAGAAGACTCTTCTTATGTTAATATTGATTCTAACAACATGGTCAAGCAATCAATTGCCAAGATTCGTGAAGGAAAGATTACCACCATGTCAAAAGGAGCTAGCAACAAATCTAAGACATTTGGTGCTAAATTCTCTGATGATGAAGATGATAGCAAGAGTGAAAATTAAGAGTACGTTCCTTTGAGAGAAGAAGATTTCCAAAGTTTAAATGAATCTCTTATTCTTCAACATCATAAATAAATGAAGGAAAAATAAAACCAATTTTTACAGTTCAACCCTGATGATGAGAATTTGAGTTAGAAGTAAGATGAAGCTCCTGATTCTGCCAGTGTTATTAGTTTATTGAAGGGTTCTTTTGAGGCTCAACTTCCCAACAATGGATAGCCTTGTGCTATTAATAAACTTTATGTATTAACTTGCGATGATGCTAAGGAATGCATGGTCATGCCTGCCTACCCAATGAAGAACCAAGCTTTGAGTTTAAAAGGATTTTTAAGTATAAATAATTTTTCCTAATACCATGGAACTTTGGTTCAAGAAAGATAATTAAATCCTGAGAGAAAGACTCGTTTTGTATCTGGTTGGTTCGAAAGTGAATCTATTGAAGATCGTTAAATCCTTGAAAATTTTGCAAACTAATTGAAGCATTCTAAGCGTGTTGCTGTTATTGAATGGGCTGCAGAATGTAAACTTTATATTCTCCATCGTGATTCATGGAACACAAAGGGCAATGAAGGTTTCTAAATTAAATTCAAGAGAAATTTCTTCCACCACTCTAACTATCCTAATGATACTCTTCTATACATTATGATTTTCAAACAACATAAATTGCCTAATTAAAACTATGAAACTATTCGTCCTATTTTTATGCAAAAGCGTTGCTTACCTCCTACTAATCCTATATAAATGTAAGTTTAAACTGCATAGCCAGTATCAGCTTTAACTGAAAGTGGTAAGAAATTATCAAAGATAGTCAACAACTACATTCCTGAGAAAAATACTTCTCAATCAGTTAAACATAATATCTAAGCAGAGTTAGATAATAGTTTCACAAGAGGTAAGAAATCTTTCAATAAGATGTCTTTGGAAACTCTTACCATGAATGATGGTAGTTTCATGAATGATGAAGACGAAGAATAACACTTAAATGATAAATTAGTAAATTTAAGAAATTAAATTTACCGTATGGAAAATAAGGTTATAAATTAAACCTCTTAGAATACTTTCCAAAAATAAAATCAACGTAATAACCCCCTTCAACCTCCTCATTTACAAAATCAACCTCCTCATTTGTAAAACTAACAATAAGGTAGCTATTAATAATAGATCCACCAATAACAACAAAGTGCTTCTTCTAGATACAATACTGCTTAGAAATAATAAGGAGCCTATCCTAGATCTGCCAATAGATCTGGAGTAAACACTCCCAGCTATTATGAAAAGAATTATGCTCCTCTAGTTAATGAGCCTCCTCATAGCTATAACTCATACTCAAACTAATCATTCCAATAACAATAATAATAATACAATAAACCTGCTTATTAACGTACATTGAATTTCAATAATAAGTTAAATGATTCTATGGACGTAGAAGATTATAACTTATCTTTCAGAGGAAGTGTCTTTAATTCTTAATCCCAATCTTAACAAGCTCCTTTCCATTAATCCCAATCTTAATAAGCTCCTTTCCATTAATCTCAATCTCAATAAATAAATCCTCATTCCTACATGAATAGCCAACAAAATTCTCAAGAAATGTTCTTCAAGAAGCCTCAATTCAATGGTCCAGTTAAGGGATTCAAGAGAACATATGGTACTACCAAGCAAATGCCTGAGAGAATGAACCAAAGAAGAAGCAATGAGAATCTTTCTTAAGGCAGTCAAGAAACAATGAATTTCTAGAATATTTTAAAGAGTTTAGACCAAACAATGAAAGAATTAATTAAAAACTAAGAACAAAAAACAAACGATACAATTTTAAATTCTCTCTTGCAATAATCTCAATAACAATAATAGCTTATTTAACAATTACAAAAGTAAACAAACTCTCAATCTCAAGGAGTTAATTCTCAATAATAATAATTGCAAGCTAATTCTAATAACCTTCAACTTCAAGGTGAAAAGAAGAAGAAAACTAGAAAGAGAACCAAGAAGAGAACTGCAAATGCTGCTGGTCTTAACAACTCTCTCTCAGTAGATGGCTCAATGATGTCAGACGAATCTCAAGAATCTGTGCCTCGTTCAATTCAAAACTCTTAGACCTTCTCTCAACAATCTCAATCTAGAAATATCCAAGTCCAGAACAAATTCCAAGCTCCAGGATAATACTAGAAAGATAACTATTTCAACTCCGTAAGGATTTATTGATAAATTATTTTTATGTTTACAACAATTAAAGATTAAATTTTTTTTAATATTATTTATAACAGAAGAAAGACGTCAAGATTTTCGATAAGCAAACTCAAAAGCTAACTAATTAACATGAACGTACTACTAATACTACTACAACTACTACTCTATAATAATTTGGAATAGCAAACACATAATAACCTCATTTTTCCAAAAATAATTAGACCTTGAAGCAGGAAAACACCACAATGTAACATCATCCTTTCCAAACAGTGGGAGTTAATCATTAGAAAGAACAGGAGCAACGCCTAACTCCTTAAATCGCTAACATCACCAATAATAGCAGTAGCACAACTTCAACAAACAATAACAATAAACAATCCCTCAATCAAACTATCCCAAGCCTCAATTATAGCAATAGCATCATGGCAGCTTCCTCCACCAATTTAGGTAGTAGTAGTAACTAAGCTAACAAAAGCAACTAAGGAGCCCAATAGATTCAACAACCAACAATTAAGTTCACAACAACAGGTCCAACAACTAATCTTAGCACAAACCAGGAGAGAATCTAGAGTAACGCCCCTTATAATCAATAGCTACCCCAAAACAATCAACTTCTAAATTCACTTACAGCTCTCAATTAGATTCACCTTACCAAGATAAGCCAAAAGAACAGCCAAATGCAAAACAGTCAAACTTAAGTAAACAGCTCTTAGAATAGTCAAACTCACTCAATCAATCCTTTGAGAGCTCAAATGATCGTTAAAGATAACCTATCTCAGTTTAGTTAGGAGTAAACAGCAGTTTCTAACACAAATACCCAAGAAACTAATAAGATTATGGGAATTAGAGATATTTCAACTAGAATAACAAGTTCTAACAACATAACAGCAACCAATAATACTTAAAACCACAGACTCCATCCTAGCCTCGCTTTTAAAAAAATTTCTAAGGAATTCGACATGGATTTGGAAGTACCCACTCAACAACAGACAGCCACTAATAATCACTCAATCAATCATTCTCTCGAGAGACATCTACTAACAGATCTTTCCAAGAGTGGAAGAGTCAACCAAGAAAAGAACAATAGTTTCCTTACACTTAGAGGGTAAATATTTTATTTAATTTAATCTATTTTTAAAAAAAGAAAAACATTATTGTATTAATAATCAATTTATAATTATTTATTTTATTTAATAGGGAAATCAAAGAAACTAACAACAGTTCCAACAATAGTGAAATCCCTCGTTACCTCAAGGAAAAATCTGTGAGAAATCCAACTTTCTACCCTGTGAACAAAGATAATAAATAAAATCAATAGGATAGTATTTAACCAAAGAAGACAGCCTTTTCCTATAGTTCAGTTGGCTCACGTGATGGAAGTATTGAGAAATCTCAAGATAAACCTTTTGGATTTGAAAAAGAAAACTCATATAGAAGATTGTATTGAGAAGAGAGATATTTATAACTTGATTTTGTAAGAAAGCAAGCAAGCAAGTAAAGTGATAGAGTTAGAGTGTTTATAAAAATATTATACAAATTATATAAATTTATTTATCCATAAGTATTATTAAATTAATTAATTAATTAATTAAAATGTTTCAATATGTGTAGAAAGGATCATTACTAATCCTACTACCTTATTTTATAATTTATATTCGTTTCTATTTTTAGTTCAAAATAGCAAGAGTTTTATAACCTTCCATAATTATTATTATCACTCATTATTATTAGTAAATAGATATTCTTAATTACTTAAATGCATTAATTAATTTCATTTTTTCTCAATCCTATTCATAAAATCTATTAATTCAGTCTGATTATTGCATTGTAAATCTTTATTCATTCAATTTAATTTGATTTTGTAAGTAAAAAATTATATCTATACATTCCTTAATGTTACTAAAAAATTTTAATTTATTAAGCCAACGAGTAAATTTGCAGCTATTTTAGTTATTACTTTTTTTATCAACTAGAATATGTGAGATGAAGTGGCCGAGTGGTCTAAGGCGGTAGATTTAGGCTCTATTCCGAAAGGGCGAGGGTTCGAACCCCTCCTTCATCAGATTTTTAATTTTTAATTTTCAAAGGAAATTAATTACTTTATTAAGAATTAAAGGTTCACTAATACATAAAATATTTTTTCTTACCTTAACTCCTATAACTACTGATGTTCTAGATGGTCAAACAACATTTTATTCTCCATTTTTATTGAGAATAATTACATATGTTTTATTTCATTCATCAATATCTCTTTTTAATTACTTCAAAGATTATAGCCTAATGTTTATGAGAGATGAAGTGGCCGAGTGGTCTAAGGCGGTAGATTTAGGCTCTATTCCGAAAGGGCGAGGGTTCGAACCCCTCCTTCATCAGATTTTTTTTCTTTATACCAATCTTTAATTTATAATAACAGAATTTAGATATTCTTTTAATGATTGTTACTGCTTAACTAATATTTTCAGTCAATTTGACTACTTAAATATTAATGAATAGCTTTCTTGTTTTAATTACCTTCAAATAAAAATATTTAATTCATAGGAAGATGAAGTGGCCGAGTGGTCTAAGGCGGTAGATTTAGGCTCTATTCCGAAAGGGCGAGGGTTCGAACCCCTCCTTCATCAAATACTTTTTATTTTGTTAAGATAATCATTTTAGTAATTATAAATTATAGAATCATATAAAAAATTATAATAATATTAAAATAAAAAATATTAAAGCTAAATATCTATTTATTAGATGAGAATGAATCATATAAATTTTTTTAAAAAAAATCTGATGATGGAGGGGTTCGAACCCTCGCCCTTTCGGAATAGAACCTGAATCTACCGCCTTGGACCACTCGGCCACATCATCCTCCTAGAAATACAAGGTTAAATCTTGGTGAGATTTATTTCGGAATAAAACCAGACTTTGAGTAATGTCTAAATTAGTAAAAAAAATGTAATCTTCAATAGTTTTATCAACTATTTATTTTTGTCTTTCATATTTCATAAAGAATGTAAATTTGATAAATTATGATTAAATACTTTGAATATAAATTTATAAAATCAACATGATAATTTATAAAATTATAGCTTTAAATGTTAATTTGAATATAATTTTAAGCATATTTTTTTGATTGTATTGATTGGTCTTTATTGATTGAGTCCAAATTAAATTCTAATAGCCCCTTTATTTTAAATCAATTCTACATTTATTTTCATAAAATTTAATTTTTATATTCAACACACTAGTTATCAAAATCTTCTAAGCTTTTTATTTCTAAAGGAGATTTTGGTTGTTTTTGTTAAGAATTGCTTTATGATTATTTTTTTAAGTTGACTTTGGTTGTTTTTAGTAATTTTTTATATAATGATCTTCTATTTACCTTTCTGAAATTATATTTATAATTTAAAATAAATATAAAAGCATAATCGATTTATATTAGTAAAGAGAATAAATATTTTTAAATAAATTAAATATTTTTAAATATTAATGAAACCTTTTATTTATTTTTTTATATTCTGGATTGGTTAATTTATAAATCATTTTCTACAATAAGAGTTAAATTTTTTAATTGTATAGGAGGATTTTTTATTAAATTTTTGAATGCTAATTATTAATAATGCTTGTATAAACTGCCTATAATCAAAATTAAAAGAATTAAATAAACAGATTTGTATAAAGAAAAGAATAGAATAAGAAAGATGATAAAAATGCCAATAGAGGATCTGTATTTCCCACAATATCGGATATTTTTTAAATTATGAAAACTAATTAAAATTTAAAATCAATTTTTGTGCGGTTTGAAAAATGAAAATTGTTAAATCATGATTATCAAAAAGAAGGGATAATGATTAAAGAATGATAAAGATAAATAAAGTGATTGTAAAATATAATTAATGGCATATATGGCACAAAACATAGATAATCTTAATATAATATATACTTATCTTTATTCACTTAAAAAAAACACTCCCATGAATCTTATGAATTAATTGCGGGAATATTTTGAAGAAAACTGATAAATATTTCATCCTTTCAATATCAAATTTTTGATAAATCAAATACCTTTTTAGAGGTAAATTTTAATAAGAATTATACTTCTGCTTATTTATTAAAACTTTCATTACCAGATAAAAAGAGAAGTAGATTTAGTTAAGAAATAGATCACATTTATTTATAACTTATAAGCAATTCTTAGCATAGAATTTTTACAATTCATCTAAACCATTCTACCCCTTTTCTAGTTTATAAAAATAAATCTAATAAGAAGTTGATAATAATATCCGTTTGAATGTATAAATAGTAATAATTAAGATATTCTAATCAGAATATCAATGGGGTTAATAGCAGTAATAATAATATCATTGGTAATTATAACAACAATAATAATGTTTAATTACAACCTAATTATTCTTATAGGCCAAGTGTATCAAATATAAATGCAAATCAAGCGGTTAGATAGGAAATAAATGATCAACCCTCGAAAAATTCAAGCAATCATGGTAGCTTGAGTCCAAATCATTAAAATGCAGGATTGTAGAATGCAATTAATTGTCCTCCTTCTCCTACTCTTTCTTCAGTTCTTAAAGCGGCAAACTAAAAGAAATAATGCAAAATAAGCTACCTGTTTTGCAATCAAACAAACCATGAAATGAATTAATTAAATATGGCTTGCTTAAAGTTTGATTGCCCTGCAAAGGGATTAATTTGTTGCATGTGTTTAGATGATCATTATGATCATCTCAAACACTGTATCGCCTTCTAAAAAATAGTTACATAATTAAAAGGGAAAATTGATAAAAACTCAGCTTATTACGAGGAAAATTTAATGTCATAAACGAGCGAAAGCAAAGACTATTTAACTTCAATAGAATAAGATTTTAAGGATATTTAAAATACAATCGATTCATTCAAAGTATAGGTTAATTAATATTTAGAATTGCTCAAAATTCAGTACGAAAAATAATACATGGTAAAACATAAATTCTAATTGCTATTAGCCTAACAACTCTGCTTTTTATTTATCTTTTATTTCTACCAGTTTTTTCTTTCCTAAATTTTTATTGATAAACACTAAATCTGATCAACTTTTACTTAAACATTTATTGGCATTAAAAATCATAATGAGTAGTTGCCAAGTGCAAATGGTTAAAGTTTTTTCATTAATTTATTTATAGGAAAGCATAGAAAAGATAAAATCTTTATGTTCAAATGCTGGGACAAGTTTAAAAGATTTCTTTGAAAAGATTGAGATAAATTCTATTATTGGATAATCCTTACACACTAATCCTGCAACTGATCTAAAATTTGATATAAATTCATTCCTTCAAAATGTTGAAATGAGTGAAGATTTGAAATCTATAAAACTAAAAATGGATTCTGCTATGAATAAATAAAGTGAAGAGCTTGCTAATTAAATTAAAAGAAAGTCCAAGGGTTTAAAACAATAATTTTAGAAGTATATGGTCCTTCTTAACAATTAAGATTTAAAATTTTCACAAAGTGGGATTGTTTTAAGTGGCAGTGGAAGGGAATCTTAAATTAGTAGTGGTTCTAATTCTTAATACTAAAATTCTACAAGAAAAAAGAGAAAATATGAAAAGTTGATTGAGAAAGAATAAAATAAATTGATAAAATGTTCTAATTAAAAGTATTTAAGCTATATGAAACCAATTTCAATAGTGGATTCAAGCGAAACTAATTCGTAGCGACAAAATTTAGATCATGCAGTATTGTTGAGTACTCCTTCATCAGAAAATCATATCAATAATAATTATTGTTTAAGCTTTTAAGATAAAAAAGCATTCTTAAATGGACCTCATTCTTCTTCAAGAGGTAGTTAATTTTTTATTAATGATTAAAAGGTTTTGTATTTTTTATATGATTTATTTATCATTTTATAAAAGGAAGCGAAAGAAAATTGAATGACTTTAACTTGAGTGATTATATAGCTTAATCTAGTCAAAGTGCAACTTAAAGCAGGAAAGGATCTGTTTAAAAACATCACTCAACTTTAAATCACAAACAACGTAGTTAATAACAGCATACTTTTGGTAAACCATAAGTAGAAATTAGCATGGAATGTGAAGATGAAAATTTTAGTTCTGAGTAGCTTTCACAAAGATTAAATTATTTAAATTAACTAAGGAAAATGAAAGCTAATAAAAGATATGTAATTGAAGATGAAGAATCAAGTAAACAGCCATCATAATCTCTGCATTCTAGCAAATAGCTAGGTTCACTCAACAGAGAGAGAGAAGAAGAGGAAGAATTTGAAGATGAAGATGAGCCATATGAAGAAGATATGATTGGCCGTTCTGATGATAGTCGCTATTATGATGATTATGAAGATGAAGAAGATCAAGAATAAGAGTGTAATGTAGAGGAATAATAATAATAATAATAATGTCAATAAAATTATTAAAATAATATATATAAGAGCCCAAATAATATTAATAGAAAATCTTAATAGCTTAACTAAAGTAATGGAGTAGCTTCTGATAGCAAAATTGAATATTCTTCTAGTAAAAAAACACAACCTGAAGAAATAATGTCCTTCTAAATGCCCATTCGAAACTAATAAAGTTAGAGTCAAGACAGAGTTTCTTTCGATTTATAATAATATGATTAAATTTAAAATGGTAATAACTTATTCACTAATGTTGAATAGTAGAGAATTCCCAATAATTCTCCTAATATCAATTAAATTTCTCATAATCATGCTGCTGAATCACCAACATTTTAAAGGAATACAGCTGACCCATAAATTCCATCAAAAATTTAAAATAGAAGTAATATAAATTATCAAAATTTTTTAAGATTGTTAATAATAGAAAAAAAAAATATTTATGTAAGGTGTAAAAATACATTAAAATATAATATTTTACTCCAAAAACTATATAATTTTATTTATTTTAATGCTTTAATAGAAACTATTGACTATCAAAGTGAAGGAAAATTAGGAGGAAATGTAAATAGCAACAGTAGCAGCAGTAATTAGTAAACAATCGAAATAGAATACAATAACAAATAATCTTCTTCGCCTAAATCTAAATAGGCTAGCACAAAGGCTACCTCTTGCAATAATTTGTCTCCAAAGAGTCGTAGTCATTCTCCAAATCCTATTCATGTACTCGATAATTCTCCTACAAGACCAGTGTAAGATATTATTTTGACTTTAATTGTAGATTTATTTAACTTTTTATTCAAAATGATAATTAAGCACTAGATCATCAGCTAAAAAAATGTAAAGTAAAGAAAATGAATTAAATAGTGAGTAATAAAGAGAAGAATAATAGAATATAGAGAGCTATTAATCAAATTTAGAATAATAATAATAGTAATTTTATAATGATTAGATGATGTATTAAGAATAGAGTGTTTAGATTCTTGAGGTTAAGTAACCCATGCAAAGGACTTCTCAACAAAAAGAGTAACAATCCACAGTAAGCGCAATGAAATCACCAACAACAGCATCTACCTCAATGAATTTAAATTCAAACAGTGGTAGTAAGAACAAAAATAGGAAGATGAAGCGTTCCTCTGGATCAAGACTGCACGAGAATCTCGACTTGTTGAAGATAGAACACAATAGTTAATAATCATCTAATAATCCATCAGGCTAAAAACAATGAATGACACTTAATTGAAAAGAAAATAGTGAAACAAATATAATAAGAAATTATTCTTGATTTATAAAAACTTTTAGCTTTTTTTTTTTGCTTCTTAAGTTAATAGAATAATTATGTAGTGTATAATTGGCAAGAAAATATTGTAAATAAACTAATAAACAAATAAATATGCAAAAACTAATAAATTGCAATCCTATTTCAAAATCTATATTTATTCATATTACACTATTAATATTACTACATTATTTTACTTAGTTAGTATTTGTAATTCTTTTATTAAAGTTTCTTATTGCCTTATCAATTTTACCAAAATATATTTATTTTTATTTAAGGGGTTAGATTTTCATTCCTCTTTTGGCATATATGTAACTCACTTAATAGAGAATATTTTAATAAATTATTTATGTGATTAGATTTTTACAATATATTGAAAGATATGAAGAATTTAGTTTAAGTATATAAGAAATAAGAAAGTAAATAGATAGATAGATAGATAGATAGATAGATAGATAGATAGATAGATAGATAGATAGATAGATAGATAGATAGATAGATAGATAGATAGATAGAT